>JACXGI010006617.1:0-41186 GCA_016801175.1 Esox masquinongy
TTAAAGCCATTATTGAACCCTTCTTTTTCTCACTCAAATTTTTTCTTTTCAACTCTTTTGTCATGCTGAATAGTTATTTTTTTATTCAAATTACCTTTTGAGGTGCTACTTTAACTGTTTTTGCCATCCAGCTGGTCCTATTGCAATCACCTAATCAGTACCTCATTAAGTAAAATGAGACACTGGACTGGAATGGCTGCCATACATGTAGAGATGCTGATTTAAGAAAAAATAGGAGTGGTCTCTTAATTTTTTCCAGAGTTGTATATCATTTAAATGTACATTTAAAATTTGTCTTTCAGCAGAAGTTCTTCACAAGTGTGCCTATATTTTCATGCTATTTCATCCTGGCCACCTGTGGGAGTTAGACCCTCATACCTGATGTTGCAAGTGTTACGGTCTACCAGATAAGCTACACATTTTAAAATCTCCACATGATCATTGAAAACAAAAAAGAACATTTGCACAGTTAGCAGTTGTTTTCATATTGTTGTTTCCATATTTTAGTAATTTAGCAGGATCTCTCATCCAGAGTGACTTGTAAACATTTTAGCATGGTCTCCCTTCACTGGCATTGCTTTTGGCAGACATCTGCTGGAGTCTTTAATTCCAATACATTACAATGCTCGATGTGCCAATATGTAAAGTTCTTACCTTTTAAAGTATCTTCCTTGCTGTTAATCACATAGACAAATGCCCTTATATAGGATTCATATTTATTGGACCTATGAATGACAAACATGGCAGGACACACCTTGTTGTCACAAGCAGAACAAGCAAAAATGTAAACATTAACACATTGGCTATAGAGTTTTCGTTCTCCCCTAATTTGGTCGGGTGCATCGACTTGGATGGTGAAGGGTGAATGGCACTGCCAGTCATGCATGTTCCAGCCATTGTGCCTTTCTAAAATTTCCACTCTACAAAAAAATACAAAACAGCTTCATACTTATCCCTCTCTCTAGGTAGATATCCACAATGTACTTAATATTCTGGTGATAAGTTGAGACTGGACAGAACCAAGCTACCTTTCACAAATATTATGTTACGCAGTGTTGGGGAACATAACGTCAGAAAACTCTTTGAAGCCTGTGCTGCAGCATTTAATATGAGCTGATACCTACAAACCCAGTGGCGAACAACACCTACAAAGCCCAGCAGGTAGGAGTTCCAAGAATCCAAGAAAATACAAGCTCAAACTGGAATCAATGTTTCACAACTCTGATTTACAACAAATGTGGCAAGAATAAAACTGTATCATCAGTAAATCTAACTGCAAGTCCCACCCAGGTGAGCTCAATACATTCTGCGCTTGCTTTGGTTGAAAATTATGAGCCAAGCAGAACAACTCTTGCTGCTCCATACAATCAGGTACTCTCGCTCTCTGATTCTGATGTGATGCTGACACTCATATAGAGTGAATACTCACAAAGCCTCTGGCCCAGATAGCATCCCCAGACACATCCACAGAATGTGCCAACCAACCCTCCACACTCACCCCTGTAATCATAAAGTTCTTTGAGATGCTTAAGGGTGCACATCAAAAGCCAACTGCCAGGATCACTAGACCCATTTTAATTTTTCTAATGCTACAGCAGACTATGGGATTGTGCCATTTCCATCACTATCCATAACACACCTGGTGAAAAGGAACACCGATTTGAGAAAGCTATTCATTAACTTCATTTCTCTCCAAACCCATCACAAAGCTCAGATCAATGCATATGGAATTTCTGACAGGCAACCCATTTTCCTCAATGACTCTTAACAATGGGGCCCCCAGGGGTGTGTTCTTAGTCCTCTGCTTTACTCCTTGTTCACCCTCAACTGTGTGGTTTTGCATGACACAACTCTCTTATCAAATTTTAAGGCCTGATAACCAAAAACAATGCGTCAGCCTACAAGGAGAGGGTAACGGAACCGGCAATGTACATCCTCCACTGCAATGTCAGCAAAACAAAAGAGATTAATGTTGACTTCAGGATGCAATGGAGTGGACATGCCTTGATCTATACAGTTGTGCTCATAAGTTTGCATACCCTGGCAGAAATTTTGAAATTTTGGCATTGATTTTGAAAATATGACTGATCATGCAAAAAAACTGTCTTTTATTTAAGGATAGTGATCATATGAAGTCGTTTTTTATCACATAGTTGTTTGGCTCCTTTTTAAATCATAATGATAACAGAAATCACCCAAATGGCCCTGATCAAAAGTTTACCTACCCTTGAATGTTTGGCCTTGTTACAGACACACAAGGTAACACACACAGGTGAAAATGGCAACCAAACGTGAATTTCCCACACCTGTGACTTTTAAATTGCAATTAGTGTCTGTGTATAAATAGTCAAAGATTTTGTTAGCTCTCACATGGATGCACTGAGCAGGCTAGATACTGAGCCATGGGGAGCAGAAACAAACTGTCAAAAGACCTGCGTAACAAGGTAATGGAACTTTATAAAGATGGAAAAGGATATAAAAAAATATCCAACGCCTTGCAAATGCCAGTCAGTACTGTTCAATCACTAATAAAGAAGTGGAAAATTCGGGGATCTCTTGATACCAAGCCAAGGTCAGGTAGACCAAGAAAGATTTCAGCCAAAACTGCCAGAAGAATTGTTTGGGATACAAAGAAAAACCCACAAGTAACCTCAGGAGAAATACAGGTTGCTCTGGAAAAAGATGGTGTGGTTGTTTCAAGGAGCACAATACGACGATACTTGAACAAAAATGAGCTGCATGGTTGAGTTGCCAGAAAGAAGCCTTTACTGTGCCAATGCTACAAAAAACCTGGTTACAATATGCCCGACAACACCTGGACAGGCCTCACAGTTTCTGGCACACTGTAATTTGGAGTGACGAGACCAAAATAGAGCTTTATGGTCACAACCATAAGCGCTATGTTTGGAGAGGGGTCAACAAGGCCTATAGTGAACAGAATACCATCCCCACTGTGAAGCATGGTGGTGGCTCACTAATGTTTTGGGGGTGTGTGAGCTCTAAAGGCACGGGGAATCTTGTGAAAATTGATGGCAAGATGAATGCAGCATGTTATCAGAAAATACTGGCAGACAATTTGCATTCTTCTGCACGAAAGCTGCTCATGGGAAGCTCTTGGACTTTCCAGCACGACAATGACCCTAAGCACAAGGCCAAGTTGACCCTCCAGGGGTTACAGCAGAAAAAGTTTAAGGTTCTGTAGCCATCAGTCTCCTAACCTTAATATCATCGAGCCACTCTGGGGAGATCTCAAACGTGCGGTTCATTCAAGACGACCAAAGACTTTGCATGACCTGGTGGCATTTTGCCAAGACAAATGGGCAGCTATACCACCTGCAAGAATTCGGGGCCTCATAGACAACTGCTACAAAAGACTGCACGCTGTCATTGATGCTAAAGGGCGCAATACACAGTATTAAGAACTAAGGGTATGCAGACTTTTGAACAGGGGTTAGTTAATTTTTTTCTTTGTTGCCATGTTTTGTTTTATGATTGTGCCATTCTGTTATGACCTACAGTTGAATGTGAATCCCATAAGAAATAAAAGACTGCTCACTCATGTTTTCTTTACAAATGGTACATATATTACCAATTCTCCGAGGGTATGCAAACTTTTGAGCGCAACTGTATATATGGAACAAGTAGAAAGAGTAAGTTAAATATTTTGTTTAAAGTTCCTCTGCATTCACATAGCTGAGGACTTTTTCTGGACTATCAACACCATCAATGTTGCAAAGAGGGTGTAACGTTATTCATTACTGCTCATACTCTTTTACTGTAATGCCCTCACAATTTAAACCACCTACCTCCCCACCTAATCCACAAGTAAATCCTGCAAATACTGTACTTGCCACTTTCCCAGTTTTGCATGTACACATTACTGTATTTACAAAACAATTGTGTCTGATTTAGATGAAAATAGGTTAAAATGAAAGTTGAACAGACTGATTACATACAGAAACAGAAAGAGCGTTGTGAGCATAGCCAATTGGGGAGGAATTTTCATAGAAAAAATAATACAATTACAAAAAAACAATGACTTACTTTTATAATAAGCAACTAAGGAACAGATTACTAAAAATGACAAAACTGACATAACCTAAGTTACTCATTACCACAGAGGTTATCAAAGGACACTGGTGTTGCCATATGTTACTTGCTTAAAAAATATAGCCAGAATCAAGGGCTTGGTGTCCCAAAAAGACCAAGAGAAGCTCATCCGTGCTTTTATCTCTAGTAGGGTTGACTACTGTAATGGTCTCTTAACTGGACTCCCCAAAAAGACTGTAAAACAACTGCATCTCATTCAGAATTCTGCTGCTAGAATGTTAACCAGGACCAAGAGAACAGAGCACATCACTCCGGTTCTTAAATCTTTGCACTGGCTTCCAGTCAGTCACAGAATAGATTTTAAAGTGGTGCTTTTAGTTTATAAATCACTGAATGGTTTAGGCCCCGAATATATTTCTGATATGTTTGAAGAATATAAACCGAGCAGGGCTCCATGAACACAGGTCAGCTAGTAGAGCCCAGAGTGCAAACTAAACATGGCAAAGCTGCGTTTAGCAGTTATGCTGCACACAACTGGAATAAACTACCAGAAGATCTTAGATGTGCCCCAAACGTATACATTTTTAAATCCAGGTTAAAAACACTTCTCTTTTCACGCGCCTTTGACTGAGCACTTAAATTTACCGCACTGTTTAGCCTTACAGCTTTTATAGCTTCCGATGTTTTTATCCCGTTTTTATTCTATTTTATTATTCTTATTTCATATAAATTTAACAATAATAATTTTATTTTATTATTATTGTTTTATTATTATGATGTTGTTTTGATGTTTTCATCTGAGTATTTGTTTTTATGCTATTGTATTTTTATATTTTTTCTTTTTCTTTGTAAAGCACATTGAATTGCTTCTATGTATGAATTGTGCTATATAAATAAACTTGTTTACTTGCTTGCTTGCTTGGGTCATGTTGACTCAAATATTATGTCTCAGGTAGCCTGTCAAGCACAGGAAGCTAAATAGCTCACTGGATACTTTATAAGTTAAATAAATTGCATTGTTTACAAGGAGTTTAGGATGAAGTTTTACACATGCATATTTCACAGAGTAGGTGTTCCTCAATAGAAACATGCTAGAATGTGCCAGTATTGCTCAATTGGATTTCTCTGGTGTGTGGTTGGCTCTGCTCACCTCCTTTTCTACATAGGCAATTGTTATTAATTTGGCACTAGCTACCAGGGAAAGAGAATGCTTATATGTCAAAAGGGTGCATGGGGTTCCTTTCCATTTGTGTTGCCCTTAGCTGTTTGTGCACCAAGCAGAATGATAGGGAACAGTCTGTTCAGTTCTTTCTGAAAACAGTGTTATTGTGTATTGTCAATTATACTGTCAAATTCTCCACATGAAAATTATCTGGAACAGTTTAAAAATGAGCGAGTGATCCTGACGTATAGTTCGGAACATACTGTGCACACATTGAGTCCAGGGCTGTTGGTGCGAATCAGACCACAGGACCAACATCTCACTACTAAATAAATAAAGAGTTACTTCTGTCCACCCTAAGGGAGTTCTTGGCATATAATCAGCTGGATCCTTAAGACAGTGCGAATGGTTTGAGTCTTAGGACCAAAAAGTATAATAATGTTTAAGCAGACCTTTTCACTCTTTCCTTTTGTGAGAATGAGAACTATGTAGATACTGTACTATATCTGAACAGCTGTCACAAGTGGAAACTTGCATACTTTACTCAAATGCTTTGTATGATTTTACATGGGTTCATGACAAGTGAAGAATCACAGTTAAGTTTTGGAACAGTATGGGAGAGTGCTGGTTTACTACAGACATGTCTAAGTCAAGTCTCAAGTCACTGCATGCAAGTCCGAGTCAAGTCTCAAGTCACAGCATACAAGTCCAAGTCAAGTCTCAAGTATTTTAAGCACTATCGGCTATAGTTATAGTCTATTAGTCCAAAGCAAGTTCTTTCAACTTAAGGTGCACTTTTTAGGGATGACTATTATTTTATGGGATATTTTAAATCAGCAGTTGATAATCTAGTACACTAATACTTAATTGTAACATTTAATGTTTAATTGAAGTATGATCATGTTGAGGCTGGGGCCGGCCTATTCTATCTACTTTTCTATCTGGCATTAGCCAAATTGTCTGACTATTTTACATAGGTTAGCCATGAGCTAACAGCTCTTTGTGTTCTGTATGGTTATATGTGTTGGCTAGATATTAGCTACTGTAACTAATTAGCTGGCAAATATTAGAAACAGGCCCAATTCCGGACAGCGTGACATCATTAGGCTTCTCACTGAATGTAAAAAATCTTTGTCGCCAAATGCTATTATGAATGAAACAGATGCACTATCGCTAACGTTACCTAGGTGACTTTCAAATTTAATCGCTTGTGATTCCAGACCAGAACAAAGCGTGAAGGCAGGTTTTTTCCTTAGTTTTAGCTATTCTATATTTACCTTCCAAGTGTGAAAATTTCCCTGACACAAGTCACAAGTCCAATGACTACAAGTCCAAGTCAAGTCTTAAGTCCTTTGAACAGATCGCAAGTCAAGTCACAAGTCAACTTATTGGTGACTTAAGTGCAACTTGAGTCTAAGTCTGCGACTTGAGTCACCAACTCTGGTTTACTATGTGCCGTACTGTGTGAGGATTGTACCAGTGGACCACTACAATGTAGGATGGTACC
Organism: Esox masquinongy; assembly: GCA_016801175.1. Lineage (NCBI taxonomy): Eukaryota > Metazoa > Chordata > Actinopteri > Esociformes > Esocidae > Esox > Esox masquinongy. The sequence continues at coordinate 6,720 of JACXGI010006617.1, forward strand.
AGTGGACCCTAGTCCAATGAATGGAGTTCAAATAAATAGCTAGGAAACAATCATAATTTGGATACATCATACATGTATGCACCAACATGGATACACAATACAAGTCAGTAAAATAATAACAATCACAAGTTTGAGAAAAATCTGCAATCCCCAAAGAAGCAAATTGTCTGCGGCACAAACTTTAGCAGTTAGGTAATGTGGTAACAAGACACAATCAGTATAATGGATGTTAACTATTGTCAGATTAAATACTTTCAATTCAGCCATTACCCAGATCAATACAACAGTTATTTCAGTCACTCTATACTTTTGTTCCATGTTATTTTCTTGTTTTAGCTGAAACAGTTGAGGTTGTAAAGTTGTTTTTGTGACTGGCTGAATCTTGGTAGGGGTATACTCGACCCATACAATTGGGGTGTTTTTCAGATAAAAAGAAACAGGAGGTAGATAAGAGGCAAAATCTGCTTCAGACTGTTTAATACCAGACACTCAGAGCGGAATCATTTCCACAGGACAATAACCAACAACACAAGGCCACATCTATATTGGAATTGATTTTCAATACAGTGATATTTTTCTGAGTGGCTAACTTACAGTTGTAACTGAAAGCTTTCTACACTCTGTGGCCAAACCTGAAAACGGATGTCTAACCTGATCCTTAAAAAGTTATACAGCTGCATCTTGACAGGTTGTATCAAAACTTGGTACAGCAGCAGCACCACCAAAAGTCATCACCTAGACCGGACAGTGTCAGATAACAGCACCACCCAAGGTCATCACCTAGACCAGACGGTGTCAGATAACAGCACCACCCTAGGTCATCACCTAAACCAGACAGTGTCAGATAACAGCACCACCCGAGGTCATCACCTAAACCAGACTGTGTCAGATAACAGCACCACCCAAGGTCATCACCTAGACCAGATGGTGCCAGACAACAGTACCACCCGAGGTCATCACCTAGACCAGACGGTGTCAGAGTATGGCCCCTGCCCATGACCCTTGCCAACCAAGTCAAACTGTTTCATATCTTATTGCATGGCAGGCCTGGCGTGCAGTACCAGACCTCAAGTCTATAACAAACAGAACCCTGCACATATTCTACCACCAAGACATAAGAATGTTAAACAGAACTGGCAAATGATTACCAAATGGCTATCTGCACATGTCCCCCTTTTTCTCTTCAGTAGTGACTATGTAGACACACCCTGGACCCTAAATACACACACATAAAACAACATTTCTAGAATGATCATGTTACTATTCATGTTACTATATATTTTAATTATTTTAAATACATTTATTTTGCATAGTTTACTCTGCATTTTTTTAAAAGAATAATGGAACACTATTAGAAACACTCCCAATTAAACCATAAATCATAAATCTCTAAAGCTAACTCTAAATTTGAACTTCATCCCAGCACAACCCTGTCCATCTGTCATTAAATGTCAGTTATGTGTCATGCATTTTCTTCTGGCATCAAGAGGGATGCTAATCTTCCCCCTATTGAATGCAATGTTTTCACTTAGGCTGTTATGTCTCATGATGCATTTTATTTGTGTACCAGACTGATGTTCAAGTGTAAATTGTAAATTATGTTTTACTTGTATATGACAACGTTCATTACATCGCCAATGTCTCTGCCTTTTGTTATTGTAATGCACAGAATAGAACCCTCACACATACAGCCTTAATCAGAAAAGTGAGCAAAAGCAAATCAAAAGATACAGCTCAGGAAAAAATTAAGAGAACACTGCACCTTTTTCTTTCCTTTCCAAAAAAGTTGAAAAGGAAAGTTTTGAGTGAGGAACAGAAGGGTTAAATGTAATTGACCACTGTAAATTGAATGCTTCTGTTCCTCACTCAAAACTTTCCGTTTCAACTTTTTTGTTGAAAGAAAAAGGTGCAGTGGTCTCTTAATTTTTTCCAGAGCTGTATATACATTCTTGCCCTACACTATGTCAACTCAAGCTTATCATGACTGATAGCTGCAAAAATTTACACAGTCATCGCAGTTCTGGTTTATTGTAACATATCTAATAACCCAGGTCTCTCTCTGTTTCTCTAGCTCTCTTTATTTACGGTGAATCTTCCTCACCCCCACCCCTAGTGGAGTGATATATACAGATTATATATATTTTTAATGTTTTCTCTCGTTGCTTATCAGGGATCACAGCGGACACTTGAGAGATGAAGGACCCGCTCTCATTCTCTGCCGAGCTCAGGTACATGGGGATATCTCATATCTGTGAATAACAGTCTGGCGGCTAGTTATCAGGCTGATCCACGGCATCCGTAGGGGCACTCTCTGGACTACAGGGTAGCAGCTGAGCCACCCGCTGGATCTGATAAGATGAACAGTGGCTCACAGTCAAGGCACAACAGAGAGCCTTGCTCTTGTTACCCTTCAGTAGGTGCAAGCAACAGCAGCAGCTTTATGTGACGTGATTAGCGGGACTGTTAGTAATGGTAATATTCTGTATACACAGTTCCAAGTGAAAGTGTACACACACCCCTTCAGTAGACAAACCTCCCATCTACCAATGAACAATGGTAATCTCTGTGGACTTAATCAAACATTATTTAATTGTCCTTAAAATAACCTTCAACGTTCAGTGCATCCAAATAACTCCCACTGACATCCCTAATAATTCTTTTTTAAATTTAGTAGATGATGTTTTGGGTAGAGTGCAGTCGATATCCTGATATTGCCTTGCCCAACCTCCCAACACAGGGATTTTTTAAAAATGCTACAAGAACCAGTGAGTCCCAGTGTTTTTGTCAGAGGTGGTCTCATTACTAATACTGTCAGAGAAATGTAACCACTCCACTAGTTAGATTAAATAATCTAAAATAATCTAAGTCAACTCAACAAACAGCAATATATACATTATCTCTCGATTCAGTGCTGCCCAACCCTGTTCCTGGAGATCTACTGTCAGGTAGGTTCTCTTCAACTCTAATTTAGCACACCCGATTCTAATAATTAGCAGGATGAAAAGCTTAAATCGGGTTAGTCACAAATGGGGTTGAAGAGAAAACCTACAGGACAGTAGATCACCAAGAACAGGGTTGGGCAGCCCTGCTCTATATACTGTATCTCTTAAATCATTGTAGGGTACCTCACCTCATCAACCACCATGTTTTCTTTAAAGGTTTCTCCTCTCCCAAATTTAATCCCACCCAATTGTGTCATTACATAAACTCCAAAGAAAATCAGGGAAATTCAAGATTGCATCAGTTCTTCCTCCCAGGCATCCGCATCAAGCAAATCTCCTCTAATAACCTGAAAGTTACATGGGTCAATAACTTATGAGGGCACTCTCAATCACCTGATGACGTCAGTTAGCTTTGCAGGTGTCCAAGCTGTCTGAGGTAGTCACAAAATTGTAATGCGACCTGAAAATCCCTCGGGACAATGTCTCCAACCTGGGCAATGCTTGCCAATTTGAATCAATCGTTGGGCCTCCTAGCTAGCCTTCAGAAAGAGGCAGTCAGGACTTGAATCTAGACTGTGGTGGGAGGCTTGGTGCTAAGAAAGAGTCTGAGACTGATGCGCCATGTGAGCCTACTACCATGAGTTTTAAGCTACCACTGTACACTTTTGCAAAGCAGTCAGGAGAAAACAGCATCCTTATCAGAAACGAGCATCCATAGACAATGTGCTTCTGTCTTGCTCTAACCACGGAGGATTGGGCATTGAGGTCATCTCCATTTTAGGTCAAAGTCAAAGACTTTTATTTATCAAATGCACCAAATAACACAGTGTCATTCTGAACAATGAAATTCCTGTGACATGGAACACGGCACCTGGCCAATAAGAATTAAAAAATATACACAACAATGTAAACTAGCAGCAATTTTAAAGTGTTCAATGGGGAATATGAACAATATGGGTAGAATATTGAAGACTGTTGAATATTATAGAGTACTGAATATTATATACAGCTCCGAAAAATTACGAGACCACTGCACCTTTTTCTTTCCTTTCCAAAAAAAGTTGAAAAGGAAAGTTTTGAGTGAGGAACAGAAGCGTTCAATTTCAACAGAAGCAGTGGTCTCTTAATTTTAACCCTTCTGTTCCTCATAATATGCCTATGAATGGCACATTAAAATATTCTAAAATAACATTGAATGTACATAGAAAGACATCAGAGCATTTGGAATGTTCATGCGATCAATATGATCCTAGATCGGAGTTGCTGGTTAAGAAGCCTTATGGCCTGATGAAAAACACTGTTTGTGAGTCTGGAAGTGCATGCCCTGATTCTTCGGTAGCATCTACCAGGTGGCAGCAGTGTGAACAGACCATAGCCTGGGTGGCTGTAGTCTTTGATCCTTGCTTTCCTAAGGCTAGATTAAAAGTACTACATTTTTTTTCTTCATTAGAATCAGAAAGAGTTTTATTGTCAAGTAAGTTTCACAACAAACAAGGAATTTGTTGTGTTGCCGTTGGTGCAACAATTTATACTAAAGGAATATGGGAAACAAACACAAATAAGAACAGTGGACTGAGCATAAAAATAGTAGACTGCATTAATAAGTTACAAAAAAATAACTAAAAAGTATATGTAAGGTGCAAGATTTTGTCCACTTGTGGGTTGTGTGTGTATGTGGGGAGCAGGCTGTAGTCAGTTTGGTTCCAGGGGCATGTTCATGAGGCCTGCTGCTGTAGGAAAGAAACTGTTCTTGTGGCGAGAGGTTTTGGTCCTGATAGACCTCAGCCTTCTGCTAGAGGGGAGAGCTCTGAATAGTCAATTTCCAAGGTGAAAGGGATCAGCCCCAATCATTGCCACTCGCCTCTGCGTCCTGGAGGTGTGTAGGTCATGTAGAGACGGCCAATTGCAGCCAGTAACCCTCTCTGCAGAGCAGATGATGCGCAGCAGCCTGCCCTTGTCTTTGGCAGTGGCTGCAGCATACCAGACGGTGATGGAGGAGGTCAGGATGGACTCTATGAAGGCAGTGTAAAAATGCACCATCATAGACTTTGGCAAGTTAAACTTTTTCAGCTGCCGCAGGAAGTACATCCTCTGCTGTGCTTCCTTTGCAAGAGAGGTGATTTTCAGCTCCTACTTCAGGTCCTGGGTGATGGTGGTGCACAGAAAGGGGGACTCGACAGAGTTGACTGAGGAGCCACCCAGGGCGATGGGGTGGGGCAGCTGGGCTTCTCCTGAAGTCCACTATAATCTCCACTGTCTTTAGGGCGTTGAGCTCCAAGTTGGTCTGATTGCACCAGGACACCAGATGGTCAATCTCTCACCTGTAGGCGGAATCGTCTCCATCAGAAATAAGTCAAATGAGGATGGTGTCATCCGCAAACCTCAGGAGCTTGCCAGAGTGGTGACTGGGGATACAACTGTTGGTGTTACAGGGAGAAGAGTAAGGGGGACAGGACGCAGCCTTGAGGGGAGCCAGTGCTGATGGCTCTGTAGGCAAACTGCTGTGGATCTAGTAGAGCGTCGGTAATGGTCTTGAGGTGGGACAGCACAAGGTGCTCAAATGACTTCATAACCACAGAGGTTAGGGTGATGGGTCTGTAGTTGTCAAGTCCTGTGATCCTTGGCTTCTTGGGGACTGGAATGATGATGGAGGACTTGAAACAGGCCAGGATGCAGCATGTCTCCAGTGAGGTGTTAAAGATATCAGTAAACACAGCAGAAAACTGATCTGCACAGTGCTAGGGTAGATTTGGAGACACCGTCAGGCACTGCTGCTGTTCCGTCAGTTAACGTCCCCCTCCAGGATTGAAAGTTCGGTAACCCTTCAAATTACAGCCTGTTACTTACAGGGTAGTTCCCACATAACTACGTAGTAACAAGAATGTAAGTGCATGGTAAAAATGGGTAGATATGTAGGAACAATGTAGGTGTTACGTGTACTTATATGAACGAAGAGCGATACTACTCCAAAACAACTTAGTAAAGAGACAGGAGATAAAAAAGCAATTTTGAAAGTTTATAATTGTCATTTTTATTTGTGCTCATGAATTTACCATTTAAATGTGACTTTACTAATTATTTTATTGCAAGTTTGCTCGCGGAATTAAGTATTTAAGAGGAAAGAAAGATGATGCGCATTTCACGGCTTTGCGCAACTTTTCACCATGCCAACACACACTTTGGGCAATCTGTTCTTGCCAAACCAAAAGCCGCGTTGACATCAATCACAAATTTATGTGCATTAGGAATCAAGCCAAAGAAAGCGCTTATCTGTTGGTTGTCCTACTGTCCCCACTGCTTCTCCTCGAAAATAGGTGCCCACATGAAAGTTTTTTTCTCCAATACGCCAGATCGAAAGCACTCCAATGTAGGCTATTATTTAGTTGCGTTGAAACCGAGAAGCTGGTGAATGAAATGGATAGGCTTAACAAATACGAGTTAGTCAGTTTGTACTGTTGTTGAGGACAATTATACGTTAACATTGAAAGGCATACTATAAAATGTGGATATCCAAAGGGGCCTGGCTCAAATTTCCATAGTTGCCCAATATGCCAATCTCCTAAAATGTTGGGTTGTTTCCAAATGTAGATACAATTGAGATCCATTAGCTTGTGATGGAAATACACATTAATACTAGTCTATTTCATAATAACACCTGATGAAAAGAAAAATAGCTGGTAAATTATCATTTGTTTTCAGTTAATACTCCATAACATACCTTCACGCCATCATCCTGTTGTAGCTTATTCCTTCCCATACCTTGTGTACTTTACCCTTAATTACCATGTACGTTTCTAGTAAGTCCATCATCTTAAACTAGTTCTTATACGGTACCAACAACACTTACAGTGTAAGTACTAGGAAAGAGGGCTGTAATTTGAAGCGGTGTCCGTTCCTACATAATTACAGTGTAGTTACAGAGAAAGAGGGCTTTAATTTGAAGCGGTGTCCGTTCCTACATAATTACAGTGTAGTTACAGAGAAAGAGGGCTTTAATTTGAAGCAGTGTCTGTTCCCACATAGTTACAAGGAAAGAGGGCTGTAATTTGAAGCAGTGTTTGTTCCCACATAGTTACAATATAGTTACTAGGAAAGAGGGCTGTAATTTTAAGCGGTGTTTGTTCCCACGTAAATACACTGTAGTTCCAAGGAACGAGGGCTGTAATTTGAAGTGGTGTCTGTTCCGACATAGTTACAATGTAGTTACACCTATCAAGCAAGTACGTTTGGTGTAGTCAAATGAAGCAGAATCTGATTCACAGTAGTTAAAACACGTAACACCTCAAACTAATTAATTAATGACAATTTTAAATGAGAGGGTATGTTCAAAATAAATAAAAAACTAAAACCAAATCTAAATATCTGCACCATTTGGATAGAGATATAATGACAGTTAAAAAACACATACATCAATTATAAACATTTTATTAAAACAAATAAAAACAATCAAATACCATTACAAACAACTACAACTACTACTATTTGAATCTCTTTTTAAATATATTCATATATGAATCTGGAGTTCATCTGTATATCCAAAAGGTTGTTTTGCAGGTCCGGTGTGCTGTCCATGTACGGCATTTGCAATTCTGTGGAACCACACAGCCCCTATCCAGCTTGGTATAGAGGGGGAGTCCCAAAGTGTTCCTGCTTGGAAGAGATCTCACCCTGTATAGAGAATTTCAGTAACAAGTGTTGTTTAGTATACAATTACCGGACTTGTCACTGACAATAACATGTTCAGTAACAAAATCAACTGTGAGCATTACATTTTTTATAATTTACCATTGTCTGCTCAGATTTTACTGAAATCATATTTTACACATCCCATTATGATGACACCAGTGTGTACAAACAATGTTTTAAAAAACACTTTGTTGAATACATAACAGAAAAGTCTGCTGCTATTGTCCCATGTCTTACAGATAAGCTTACTACTTTCCTTGTCCTAAAATTTCGTTATAGTCCAGAAGAAAAATAATGTGTTATATTTTTGTAGTGTAAAAATCTGCAGTAATAACATTGTTATTAGAATTAACTGACTGAAGGCAGCATACATTAATAATGAATTAAACATTGAATAATAATTGCAAAATTGGGGAGATAAAAACAAACACATAATTCAAGTTAGATTGTTTGCATGGTTTCCCACTTAACTGTACATACCTCTGCTTTAATGGTAGTAAGTGCAATGGTGGTTTTGTCCACCTTGTCCCTCCTGCAGCATTTATTTATGCTTTATCCTGGAAGTCATTCAGAAATGTATTTTAACTCTGTAATACATCCTCAGGATTTCTTACTACAACACAATGAAAGATATGCGTGAGGTCATATGATTCATTGGTTAAACATCTACTGTGCATAAAGTACCTAATTTATAGCATGTATTTCATCTAAAGTCCTACAGTATCCCTGGCAATACATATCAGTTGTGTAGCCCAGGAAAAATACAACTTACTCAACTATTAAATGGCCTAGTTAGCAGTTCACAAGAATCAATTGTTCTTTAATGGTAAGGACAACAAAAATATTCTGTAAAAGTCTGAATCTTAATTATTATTCAAACAGAAGTGGTGTTTGCCTTTGTAAAATACAAATTAGGTTCACGTTAATTGCCTTGAATGGGTATTTAAAGGAATCTTTCTCTACAATATCTGATACTATATTTTTGGTGTGTGTGTTTGGCCTCAACTTTTATTCATTCATTTTCTTTTGGATTAAATGTTGGGCAAACAAGCAAACTATTTCATAAAGTTACATGTGAACACCTTGTGAAAGATACTAAACAACCAGGGTTGGGTAGGTTACTTTTTAAATGTAATCCGTTACAGTTACAAGTTACCTGTCTACATTCGTAATCAGTAACGTTACTTTTTGATTCCTCAAATTCAGTAACGTAATCTGATTACTTTGAATTACTTTTAGATTACTCTCATATTAAGAGGCATTAGAAAACAAATAGTAATAGCCTATAACTAGTTGAACACCTTTTTAGTTTACGTAGCTGGGCAAAAACTGAATTTGCATTTTACCTTATGGGTTTTGTACAGCGCCTTTGGAAAGGGTTTCTAAACCATTGCTTTCTACTTCAATATGATTGGGCAACATTACATCTCATCATTACACGCTATAACCCTCGATTTTCCAGAATCTGGCTGTTTATCTGAACATAACCCAATATCTAAGGATGTGTTAGCTTATTTGTCACGCCCCCGGCTCCGCGAACGCGCAGAGGCAGGCGCTCGCGTCCCTGAGCTGCAAGCGCGCACCCATTCCTCCGTCACACCTGTTCCCAATCTGCAATCACGCACCTGTTCCCACTCACCTCGTTACCCACAGTATATCCTCTGCTCTCTGTCATTCCTTCCCCACCGGATCATGGTCGATTACTACATGCGCTTCTCAGCTACCTTAGAGTCTTCCTTCTGTTTGGATTTTCCGCGTACCGACTCGTTGCCTGTCCCCGACTTCTCTGCCTGCTCCCTTCCTGTACCTCAGCTGCCAGCCCGTGTGTCGACCATCTGCCCGTCCCTGACTATTCTGCCTGCTCCTCGCCGGTACTTCTGCCGTCCGCCCGTGTACCGACCTACTGCCTGTCCCTGACTACTCTGCCTGCCACCGGTCTGCACCCCCGCCCCCTGTCTGGGAATCGGTTCCCTGCCTGACTCCGATCGCCCTCTCTGTCTCTCCCCCCTCGCTCTTCCTTTCCGCGATTGGGTCCCCACTCCCGTTCCTGACACTATTCTGTTATTTATGTTTAATTCATGTTTTTAATTGCTTCAAAACATTGTTGAAAAATAAATGGCAATTTCTCAAAAAGGGTATTGACATTGTTGTATATAAAAAAATCAAGATATCCGTAACTTTTCACGCGTACACTAAATCTGCAGTAGTCTGATGTTTTGCTCCACAACCACCAACATAGACAAAACGTTGCAGAAACCCCAGGCATGCGAATGCACGATTGCAATCGTGAACATCCGCACACAGATACATTTTACCCACGCGAAAGTAACCTGTGATTATTCGGGCCACCAGCGATGGTTTTTCAAAAATGCAAATGAAAGAAATAAACTGTGATCACACACCTGCACTCTTAGTTTAAAGGCAATGTCATCAGCTGCCAATGATAACCAATAAACACAATATTCTGAGATGCAAAGCAAGCAGAATCACATGGCCTACGCGTATGGACGGAGTTGAGGTGGTTGCGTCAAACGCAAATCATCATCCTTCGGCAGAGTGCTTCCCAACACAACTTTTCTCATCAAATATCGTGATAAAACTTTATATAGAATTAATCTTGAAGGCAGCGCCATGTTACAACTATCTAACAAATAGTTTCCTAATCTTCAAAAACATTTCCTGTCTGAGTTGTTCAGCACAACTCTTGGCTATGTTGTTCAGTGCATTTGACAAATAAAGGTGCCTGCACACGGGCCGCAATGGCAGTGAAGGTCTCACAGACTTTTGATTGCTTGCGGCTTGCCGCACATCGCCCTACTCCAATTGAAAGTCTATGCGTTGAGTAGATAACTAAATCACATTTAAATGGATCGGCTAATATTATCGTAGATACTCTGTTTGTACTAATTAAACCAGCGCTTCATCAGTCACTAAACTGGTTATGCGCGTCCATCATTTCGCCCATCCTGATCACACACACAACTGAGGCGCTCAAATGTTGGTTCAAATAACAATGTTTTTAAAACATTAAATTAAAAAAAATCAAGCATGCAACGTGTCATAATTATTTCGCACACCTATTCTTTTTCCATTGAAGTAATCCAAAAGTAATCATTATTTTTTTCAAAAGTATCTGTAATCCGATTACAATATTTTAGTTGGTAACGTAACGGATTACAGTTACTGTTTTTTTGTAATTCATTACATGTTACTCCCCAACTCTGTAAACAACGATATTACAACCCAAAGTAATCTTGCAAAGCCTTGTGGCAATGTGGTTTTGAAAAATATTTTCATGGACTAATCTTGGAATATTGTTTTTGCAACATTTGGACAGCCCTAGTCACTAGCTAGCGTCCTTGCTAGCTTCGGTAGCATGCTTGCTAGAGTGCTTGCTAGTGCGCTTTGACTTGTTACATTTTGACCAAGTAAAAATTGGAAAGCTCGGTTTAACATGAATTGCTTGCTTTATCTACAATTTGGGTTTATAATTACAGTTAAAAAAAAGTATTGGGTAATTACCTTTGCAAATGAAGTATGTAGGCAGCCCTGCAGTCCACAGTCACTATGAAACAAAATCCCTTAATTTTCCATCTTAAAATGTACTTAACTCACCCATTAATATTGATATAATTAAGATGGATATAATTAAATGGATTTTCAATAGGTTAATTAAGAGGTATTAATTGTAATCAAGGTGTAAATTAATAGTTTTTAATGGATTTCGTGTGTGGTTTAAAGGAAAATTAAGGGGTAAAATCCCTTCAAGTGAGCTAAAATCCATTAAAATTACCCCTTATTTGTTCCTTAAAGTATACTTAATTTACCCCTTAATAGTCATAATTAAGGTGGTGTTTAATGGATTTTCAAGTGGATAATTAATGGGTATTTATTGCAATTAAGATGTAAATTGATTGTTTAATGGATTACGTGTGTAAAATAAGGTAAAATTAAGGGGTAAAATCCCTTTAAGTGCGCTAAAATCCATTAGATATCCCTTAACGTGAAGTACACTTGACTTGTAAATTATGGTGTAATATTTATTTGTTTTCTACAGTACCGACACCCCTTAAAATACACCTTAATCAATGCAATACCGGTGTTATGTGCATGGATTAATGAGTAATTCCTGAAAAAGTAGTATTTTTGAAGCACAAATGGATTATGAAGTACTACAAAATCCATTTGTTACTCTTGAATTCAAACCGTGAAATATACTGAACGTGTACCATTAACTATCAATAAAGTAATAAAACAATAGTTAAGGAAGATTCAAAATGTATTTAATAATTGAATTACACAAAGTCTTCAAAATCACATCTGCCTGGTATCTTACAACCACAGCAAAATGTATTACAAAAATTCCTATTAGCCAGTTCACATACATGGGAAATTTTATCAAGTATTTTGAATCAGTAATAATGAAAGCATTTACAACTGGTTGTGACATGCATTTGGTATTCAAGTCTTTATTTTTTTGGGCTGGACCTCACGTGCCTCTGACTATATTTTTTCTTCTGCAATGCTCTATTGTTTAGATTTCGCTTCCTGTCTGACTCTTCTTTCTTTTTCTCTTGTACGCCTCTTTATTGCCGTTTCCATCTTCATCTCATTCCTCCTTGTCCCTCTGATGTCATCTTTCCTTTCTAAATGGATTAAAAAACAAAGAATGACGCTAGATGGTCAAATTTAAAAGGCGATACACAGTCGCTCTCACAATGTAACCTAAGGCAGTTTTGTTCATGGATAATTGAAATAATAGGTTACATCTGCTAAAGACACATTGTAAGCCTTACAGAAAATAGCGCAATGTGCATTCCTTATCAAATAGCCCTCCTGTAACACCCCTGAATAACCACGTTTGTGGTTGTGTACCTGGACTCAGTTTTCGTTGATAGTCATTCACACCTGTTTTCACTTGTGCCTTATGTGTGTATATTAGGGCGGTCCTTAGTGGAATGTAAAAATATTTCTTAGAATTTGAAAAAAGGCCTCCTTGTATTTGATAGATTTTGGTATAAACGTAATATTAAACCAGAAAAGGAACCAGGCAAGCTTAGTTTGGCCAGCACTGCCTGACATTGATACAATAACTATCGATACAGGCAAAGATAACTGACTTTTTTGTCAAGTGAAAAGACGAGAGAATCGAAGAAACCCCTACTCTTTTACTGGCCAATGGGTTGTGATCTAGCCTATATTACCCCAAAAAGCATGCATGGATGCGTACTTAAAAAATCCACCAAAAATTGTCGCAATATAACCATAAACAGTTTTATTTCATGCTTACTATAAAGAAGCTACTGAAGGTTGTAGCCAGCAAGGTTTTTGTCTATCCGGAAGAAATCCTAATGCATAATTTGTTTTGACTGTGACAAGATTCGAACGTGGGACCTTCTCTAACCACTATGCTATTTAACAAGGGGTAATCAGTTAGTCAGTCAGCCACTCACTAAATAAGAGACATTTGCTTTTCTTGGCCAGCTCCGCTTACACGGTTCGGCAAAAAAGTTTGTGGAGATTCAATGAGTTTTAGAGATTGCTACCGGACATAACGTATATCAAAAAGGCAGAAAGTACAGATATACTGTGTTTTTTTATGCACAAGTACAACATTTTCTTGTGCTATTAACTTAAGCTATTTATCTCAAACACACGATCACATAAAGGTCCTGGTCAATACGAAAATGTTTAGGCCCTAGTTACAGTTTCATTGATTCACGTTATAGGCTTAAATAATATATAGGCTTAAATATCATAGGCTTAAAATATGCATTTCATTATAGAACACAAAAACAAGTTATATAATAGGAGGAAAAAGATCTGACTCCAGATATAAATAAAGTACAGTAGAAGTACATCACTCAAATTATTTTGGAAAATAATAGTTTTTCCAAGATTTAAACAAGAACCCAGCTGTTTGGAAACACAATACTCGGGGACTCCCACATCTGGTTAAAAGAAGCCAGTTATGTTCAGGGAACACAATCTGTTGAGCCACATTTTGTGGAATTCATCTCAAGACTGGACTTTTCATACACCTGTGATGTTATCTTATGTAAAAAATATAATTTTGTCAAACTTACTTTGGGCTCTAACTCCAGAGTCACATGAGAGCTCTGCTATTTTCAGGCGATGATACTCTGTTTATGAAGCAAAAGCAAATAAAATACCGTATTTCAATAAAATGCATGCACATGTAACACAATGTCAAAGCGCTATTACTAGGCAGTATTGCTTCCTCCGTTGACAGTTCGCGCTGCCCTAGACTTGACTCGAACCCGCGATCCTCTGCTTCGCAACACGTGACCGTTCCAACCGATTGAAATATACAAAAGGTAAGGATTGGATAGCCTCTCTGTGACATTTCAAGCTAACTATTGAGCCCTCTCTGTGACATTTCAAGCTAACTATTGAGTGAGTTTAACGAGACAGAACAAGCGCAACACAGTATAAGCTATCCTTACAACTTTTCTAATAATATTTTTCTAAATAGTTACAATTAACAACTTTACAATAACTAAACAGGTTTCTTAAAGCAATCTTTGAAGGTCATTATGTAGAAAATGCTGCTTCATGAAGCTTGCACAGTTTTCTTACCAATACAATATTGAGGCAAAACGGCAAATTTGAGGCAGCTCCTGCCATTGGCAATTATGACACCTTAAAGAATCAGCTCCTACTAAAATGTCCACCCATTCTTTTGAGATTGAGATGACTCCAAATGTCTGTGGAGGAATACCAAATAAAACTTTTAAAAGCAATAAGATTTTTTTCATTTCAAGTATCTTTCACAATACAACTTTAGATCTGGTGTGACAACCACACAACATACTATAGCATTAGTGTATACATAAATGGCTTTACCTTTGTTAATGTTGATTCAGATCCATATTTCATGACGTTCGCAGTAATGAGAAGACAACTGTTTCAACTGTTGGGAGATCACTGAGGCGTTTAAAAAGTAAAGTATGTTAAATGCACTATTGTAACGTATCAGCCATTTGAAAAAACCCTTAACCAACCATTCCAGCTTAGCTGCCCTCTACCGTCCAACCTTCCAGGTTCTAACATTTCCAGGTTCTAACATTTGCAGATTTGTAATTATTATATTATAGCATTTGTCCCTCTCTTTTATCCAAACAGAATTGCTAAAAGAGTTACTGGATTACCTTTAATACTTTTTTATACTGGCTCCTTGTGAGAATCAAACCCACAATGCCACTGTTGCAGGTGCCATGCACTACCAAATGAGCAAAAGCTCTCTAAACATTTGTGACAACACTATCTTTAGAAGAGACAGACAGGGAAGACATGAATTGCACAATCCTTGTGTCCTCCTTGTCTCTTTTTCAAAACTGAATTGGATGATAGAGTTGTATGACCTCCTCCTCTGACATACTGTGATGGGCTTTGAAAAGGAGATAAAAGACACTCTTACTCGTATTTTGTGATATCAACAATGAGAAATAAAAATGTTTGTTAAAAGTTTTTAATACCATATACTTGAATGATTACACTATAATAATGTAAAAAATAATACAACTTACTAGAAATGCTAGAAGCAGTTGTCCTTAAAGGCACGAATAAGGATATTCTCATGTAGTCTGAGTTTGGATTTTTACTGATTAGCAATCATTCCTGGAAACCGCAAACATTAGAGTGAGAAAACAGTACCAAATCATTCCACCATCACCATACTACATAATTAGTCTTCTGATCCATCCGTAATCCCTTTACCTCTTCTGTAATATCAACTTTTTAATATTTGATATTACATTTTAATAACCAATGATCAAGCACCAGCTAACAGCCACCTACACACTTTTACAAACAATTTATTTTTTCTCAATTTTCATCTTCAGGCTTCAAATTGTAAGTCAGACCTGGCAGCTATGAAAATGTACAACAGGTTGTGGTACCGATAGCTACTACACACTTGCATGTAAGAATAGCCTGGCCATATTGACATTGACCCTAAGCAGCTAGATATACCATCATCATCAGTGGGTATGTCATTATCAGTAGTTACCTGCTTTTACCAGCTATATAGACAAAAATATATTGAGTTTGCTAACCAGCTTCATAGTGGGCTAGTCAGCTAGGTACCCAAAGACATAATTGCTAGCTAGCTACAACAACAGTTAGCCATTAATGTTACTGTGTAACTTCACTTACCGTCACAGAAGCCCAGTCGTTACGTCTGAAAATGTGGATACATTTGTTTTCTTCGTAAATATGTAAATACAACTCCTCTATATACTAAAATTTCGAATACCTTAATTAAAATTAACAACGGTACACAGAGTTTGCTAACTAACTAGTTAAATGGTGACAGGCTTCCTACGCTTACGACTACATCGTGCGCCTACTTTTGAAACAAGCTTGTGCCCTTTCTGCGCTGTAGGCGCGCGCAGGACGCACACTGCTTGTGATCTGCTGAAGGTAGCTATAAAGGACATGAGACCACAACAGCTCCGTAAAACCAAAATAAAGGGATTTTTCAATGGTCAAATGAGACTTTTGAAATTAATGGATAATTTAAGTAACGATTAATGGGTAAACTCAATGCATCCCTTAAAAAGTCATTTTAATGAGGTACCATTTAAGCCAAAAATAAGTCCACAGTTATGTCTATATTTTTGTTTAAATTGTCGATGTCGTTGAACATGTCGTCTGCATTGTCGTCTTTTTTGTCGTTACAATGTGCATTTGGTATTGCATTTCCTGTAAGTTTATGTCGTTGGAGTTGTTGACTACTTTGGATTTGCGGTCGTTACTCCTCTGTCGTTACCACGGGCATTTGTTTAAATCGTTGTTGACTCCTTAATAGTCCATCACCCACCTCACTCACTTTTTGATCACGTGAAGTGCGCTACACGTCTTTGGATTTACTGAAAGTGTTTTGTTTTTTTTACAGTTTAAAAGATTTGTTACAGTATGCTCTTAACTTTTGTGGATTTTACTTCATTTTTACTAGTATGTGTCATAGAGCTAAAGTCAACTAGTTTAGTCTCTTTGCATTAATGATCGCTACACACACACAACCCTGGTGCCTGCGAAATGACCCCCATCCCACACAAATTTAACATTAACTAGATAACACATTTTAAAGGTACATTTTAACTAAGACACATTGTCATGGATAAAAGCTGTACACATCCCCTTCCCACTTCATAAGTATTCTAAACCTAGAAAAAGCGTCCTACATTGAAAAATCACCATTTATATCAGTTTTCTCTAATACTGTAGAGTAAAAAAATTTGTCAGGTTGGCTAAAATTCTATAACTGGAAAAATAATTTTTAAGTTGGCAATGATTAATTGAAATAACTTGCTGAACCATCATGCAACATCAAATGTGGCTGGTTAACTAGACTAATAAAAAGACAGATCAACATTGAAGTTTCAATTACAACAACATGTCAGTCTTTTAATATATGCAAATCAATTCAAGTGAAAACAACTGTTACAAGAAATGACATTGCCTAAAATGGTAATATTGCCATTCAAGTTGTTCAGTGAAAGGTTACACGTTTCACTGGCTCTATCTAACGTTCAGATAGCATGTTATAACATGTTATATTGTAAAGACAATTAAAAACTTTTAATATATATGTACCTGAGTTTTAATTCAGAAAAATTGTTTAAACACAACGTTAGCTAAAACAGTGATACCCAATCCTCCTGTAGGGAATGGGTATCAGGAATAAATAAAACGAGAAAGACAACAGACATAAGACACACGACTACAGCCCAGTAGAGACAAAGATACATTACAACCAACTACATAGAGAGACACCACTAAACTACACTGCTCAAAAAAAATTAAGGGAACATAATCATCACAGTATAACACAAGTCAATTAAACTTCAGGGATATCAATCTGTCCAGTTAGGAAGCCTAAGCGATTGTGAATCAATGTCATCTGTTTTGGTGCAAATTAAAGTGATACCTAGTGCACTGGAGAGGCAACAGCAAAACAACCCCCAAAAAGGGAATGGTTTTGCAGGTGGTGGCCACAGACAATTGCTCTCTCCTCATCCTTCCTGAGTGATTCTTCTTTAGTTTTGCATTTTGCTAGTGTTATTACTGGTAGCATGAGGCAATACCTGCAGCCCATTCACGTTGCACAGGCAGTCCAGCTCCTCCAGGATGGCACATCCGTACATGACCTCTAGCCGGCTGATGGTGTGCATGTTTCTGACCAAACTGTCAGAAACTGACTCCACGTGGGTGGCATGAGGGCCCTACGTCCCTACGTCCTCTAGTGGGACCTGTGCTCACAGCCCAGTACTGTGCAGCTTGACTGGCATTCGTCAGAGAACACCAGAATTAGCAGGTCCGTCATTGGCGCTCTGTTCTCTTCACAGAGAGCAGGTTCTCACAGAGCACATGACAGACGTGAAAGAGACGCCGTGATGAACGTTATGCTGCCTGCAACATCATCCAGCATGACCGGTTTGGTGAGTCAATGATGGTCTGGGGAGGCATATGGTCTTGGAGGGTCGCACAGACCTTGACGTGCTAGCCAATGGTACCCTGACTGCTGTTAGGTACCGGGATGAAATCCTCAGACCCATCGTCAAACCTCACGCTGGTGCAGTGGGGCCTTGTGTTCCTCCTGGTGCAGGACAATGCCTGGCCTCATGTGGCCAGAGTGTGTAGGCAGTTCCTGGATGAAGAAGGCATTGATGCCATTGACTGGCCCTGACGTTCCCCAGACCTGATTTCAATTGTGAACCTCTGGGATGTTATGTATCAGTGCACCTGCCACCGCCAAGTAGCACCACAGAGTGTCCAGGAGCTCACTGATGCCCAGATCCAGGTTTGGGAGGAGATCCCCCAGGGACACCTTCCCCTGTCTCATCAGGAGCATGCCCAGATGTTGTCAGGAGCGTATACAGGTACGTGGAGGCCATACACACTCTTGAGTCACATTATGAGTTGCCGTGATGAAATTCACGCAAGTTGGCTGATCGTTTGCTGATTTTGGTTTCCATTGACCATTACGTGATTTTGTTCTCAGCGAATTACACAATGTTCAGTAAAGATTTTGATCTTTAATATCTTTCCTTCCTTGAGACCCAGTGTGTTACGTGTTCCCTTAATTTTTTGGGGCAGTGTATTATTCAATCTTTAATTCATTATTACTGTATGCTGCTTCAGTCAGTTAATACTAACAGCAATGTTATTATTGGGGAGTTTTTAACTAGAAAAATAAAACAATTTTTCTTTGGGGATATAATCAACTTTTCAGAACAGGGAAAGTACTAAGCTTATTTGTAAGACAAGCACAACATGAGACAATTACAGATTTTCCTGTTATGTATTCAATAAGATGTAAAAAGTGTTCTTTAAAACATTATTTGTACACATTGGTGTCATCATAATGGGATGTGTAAAATATGATTTCAGTAAAATTTGACTGATATTTTATTTTGTCCATTTTATTTTGTCCATAATTCACAAAATAAAAAAGGTCTATCTCCAAAAAGGCATGCCTCATTGGAGTTACAAGGTTCTATCTGTGATCCAATCAATAGCGTCAATGAATAAGGGTGGACCAATCAAAATCCTTCTTTCAACCATGTATGTTTAGCTGTGCTAGTTTGTGTTATCTAGTTGACTTGGGATAGTTTGCAAATTTCACAATTCCATTAGAAACCTAACATTGAGTGACTTTATTGATGATTTGTTAAAAAGAGATAGCAGTAGTGAAGCATAAGTTAAAGCATATTAGTTAGCTATATTGCGGTTTGTTAATAGTATGCAAAGTTGATAGCTAAAGTAGATAGCTAACCCACTAGCTTGCAAGCTAACCTCCGTTAGTTACCTGGTCCTAACTTGCTAGCAAACATACATAGTCCGTTTAGCCACGGTGACTATAGCTAGCCAACTAGCTGCCCATCAAGTTGCAAAGTGGCAAGTTAACGTTAGCTAGCTAAGTAAACTTTGAATCGCCTTAGCTATCCACCTAGCAACTAGATGTGCAGCTAGCTGGCTTAGTAACTAGCTAATGATATCGTCAGCTCACTAACTAGTTAACTAGCTGACAAATCTAGATACTTTTTAGAGCTTTTGTGTTCAGGAGTGTAGTCATTATGGCCATGTATCATATCAATAACGGCCAGCTATAAAAAGCACTTAGTAGACTTGCTATAGTAGCTAACTGTAGAAATTGTGACTATAAAATGGATAACAGAGAAGGCACAGATTATGATCATGAAGCATGGACATACAGCAGGAGAGATAACAAAGAGACCAGTAATGAGAGAGTAAGAGAGACACAAATAGTGGCAAAGAGTAAGCAGAGAGAGGGAGGACAGAAGCAGAGAGAGGAAGGACAGAAGCAGAGACAGAGAGAAGGGGGTGGGTATGTTCAGGCAGAACCTTAAATAATATTTTGTGTGGTTACACAAAAAAACAATATATCACAATAACAGAATACTAACAATACAAAATATTATAAGAATAAATAATATTGTGATGCTCAGCTGTGTTGTTGTATTGTTTTGTATCCCTAACAGTAGTGGCAGAAACACCAAAAGCTGCAGTGGCAGGAGAAACAGGGATTTTTTTTCTGTAATTCAAATGAAAGACACAGACTTCCAAGACTTTTAGTCTTTTTACAAAAATTATCAATACAAGCAAGTGCCTTTTGCTGCTGTGGCCCAGATTGTGTTTGGTCAGTGTCCATACAGTATACAGTATACTAAGTGCCAAGGGAAGCCTCCTGTTGACGTGGACATCAGGGGCACAAATGTAAATTTGAGGTCAGACTCTGTCTCACCAACCATCATCTTGCCAAATGCAAAGATATTAAAAAAAACTTTCAGAGGCCAAGAAGAGTGACCTCAGGTCAATGTTTAAGTACATGCCTGCTAAAATTAAAAGTAATGATAGTTTTATGTGGAGTATAAAAATAAAGACATGCTTAATGTGTAAGGTGTTTCAAACTTGATGGTATTGCCTAACTGCAGGGTTGGGTAGGTTACTTTTTAAATGTAATCCTTTACAGTTACAAGCTACCCGTCCACATTTGTAATCAGTAACGTAACTTTTTGATTACTCAAACTCAGTAACGTAATCCGATTAATATGAATTACTTTTAGATTACTTTCATATTAAGAGTCACTGGAAAACAAATAGGAATAGCCTATAACCAACTGAACACCTTTTGCGGGATCAATCAATGTTAGAGTTTACATAGCTGGCCAAAAACGGAATTCGCATTTTATGTTATGGGTTGTGTAGGCTACAGTGCCTTTGGAAATGGGTTTCTAAACCATTGCTTTTTACTTTAATATGATTAAAATGATTAATGATGCTTAAGTCTGTTCTGTTATTTGTTTTTTATTCATGTTTTTAATGTTTCAAAACATTGTTGAAAAATAAATGGCAAATACTCGAAAAGGGTATTGACATTGTTGTATATAAAAATTAAGATATCCGTAGTTTTTCGCACATAAACTAAATCTGCAGTAGTCTGATGATTTGCTCCACAACCAACATTGTCAAAATTGTCAAAATGCATTCGCGTAACCCCCGGCACGCGAATGAACGTTTGCAATCGTGAACACCCGCATAGAAATAAGATTACCCGCGCGAACGTAACCTGCGATTATTATGTCCACCAGTGATGGATTTTCAAAACGCAAATGAAAGAAATAAACTGTGATTATAAACCTGCACTCTTAGTTTAAAATAAATGACGTCAGCAGCCAATAATAACCAATGAGCACAATTTTCAGAGATGCAAAGCAAGCAGAATCACATGGCCTACCTGTATGGAAAGAGTTGATGTGGCTGCGTCAAATGCAAATAGTCATCCTTTGGCAGAGTGCTTCCCAACACAAATTTTCTCCTCAAATGTCGTGGTAAATTCCATATAATGTTTTATCTTGAAGGCAGCGCCATGTTACAGCTATCTATTAAACAATTCCAGTAAAAGTTATTCGGTGCAACTCGTCCTGGCTGTGTTGTTCGGTGCATTTGACAAATAAACCTTGAAACTTGAAGATATAACACCAAGTAGGCCTATTGCCTATCATTGTTCTGAGAATTATGCGTCGAGTAGATAACTAAATAACATTTTATGACTCGGCTAATATTATCGAAGATATACTCTGTTTTTACCAGCCATCCAACCAACCAAAACCGGAGAAATTTAAACTAGCGCTTCCTTCGTCACTAAACTGGTTATACGCGTCCACCTTTGCGCGCATGATGACCACACACAACTGAGGCGCGCAATTCATATTTTGGTTCTAATAACGATGTTTTTATAACATTAAATAATAAACTCAAACATACAACGTGTCATAATTATTTCGCGCACCTATTGTTTTTCAATTGAAGTAATCCAAAAGTAATCATACATTTTTTCAAAAGTATCTGTAAGTATCCGATTACAATATTTTTGTTGGTAACATAACGGAATACAATTACTGTTTCAGTTTGCAATATGGCTATATTTATCCTTTGAAACTAAAGGTTTTATATTTTGATGCTGAGATGGAACCTTATAATTCCGAACAGGATCAGAGCTCTCAGAATTGTAAGGATCCATCTGCATTTGAACTATTCCAAAAAAGAACATTTCCAATTGTCCCAGGATTTTGATATGACTTACCCTAAGTACAACTAGGGTGATGGCCTTGTTAAGCTATAAAAAAATAAATATACTATGTAAAACCTTTGCTAACAGGGATATGAAATATTTGATGCTCAATATCTCTGAATCATATTGAAAGCAGATGGAACCTTATAATTCTAAGCTCACAAATTGACAGATGTATATTTTAAATGTCATTATATCTCTGTACAAATGGTGCAGATATCTAGATTTCGTTTTGACTACACCAAACGTACTTGCTTGGTAGGTGTAACTACTGTGTATCTATGTGGGTACAGACACTGCTTTAAATTACAGCCCTCTTTCCTTGTAACTACATTGTAACTATGTGGGAACAGACACCGCTTCAAATTACAGCCCTCTTTCCATGTAACTGCACTGTAACTATGTGGGAACAGACACCACTTCAAATTACAGCCCTCTTTCCTTGTAACTACACTATAACTATGTGGGAACAGACACCGCTTCAAATTGCAGCGCTCTTTCCTAGTACTTACACTGTAAGTGTTGGTACTGTATAATAACTAGTTTAAGATGGACTTACTAGGAACTTACATAGAAAGTAAGGGTAAAGTACACAAGGTATGGGAAAGAATAATCTACAATAGGATGATGGCATGAAGGTATGTTATGGAGTATTAACTGAAAACAAATGATAATTTACCAGATATTTTTCTTTTTATTAGGTGTTATTACAAAATAGACTAGTTTTAATGTGTATTTCCACCACAAGCTAATGGATTAATTGTATCTACATTTGGAAACAACACAACACTTTAGGAGATTGGCATATTGGGCAACTATCAAAATGTGAGCCAGGCACCTTTGGATATCCACATTTTAAAGTATGCCTTATAATGTTAACATATAATTGTCCTTAACAACAGTAAAATCTGACTAACTTGTATTTGTTAAGCCTATCCGTTTCATTCGCCAGCTTCTCGCTTTCAACGCGACAAAATAATAGCCTACATTGGAGCGCTTTCGATCCAGCATATTAGAGAAAAAAAACGTTCCTGCGGGCGCCTATTTTCGAGGAGAAGCAGTGGGGACTGTAAAACACCCAACAGATACGTGCTTTCTCTGGCTTGATTCCTAACACACGTTTATAATCAATCTATAATCAAATTCATTTGTGATTGAAGTCAACGCGGCTTTTGGTTTGGCAAGAACCAATAGCCCAAAGCATGTGTTGGCATGGTGAAAAGTTGCGCAAAGCCGAGAAATGCGCATCATCTTTCTTTTCTCTTAAATCCTTAATTCCGCGAGCGAACATGCAATAAAATAATTAGTAAAGTCACATTTAAATGGTAAATTCATAAGCACGAATGACAATTGACAATTGTCATTCAATTGTCATTCATAAGCATGAATGACGATTATATACTTATATATATTATATACTTTTTATATATAAATTGCTTTTTTATCACCTGTCTGTTTACTAAGTTGTTTTTGGATTAGCATCGCTCTTCGTTCATATAAGTACACGTAGCACCTACATTGTTCCTACATAACAAAAGTTATGTTCCTACATATGAAAGTTCCATTGTAGTGGCAGAGGTGGGGATGATTGGGATGGGTGATTGTGAATGGACCCCCATGGTGGGAGGCTGGTGTTGATGACTGGACAAACAGGGAGATAGTATGTTGTCAGGATTGCCCTTTTGTCTTTCAAATCTTTCAGTTCCCCTTATTTCAGGGGCTAAAAATGTAATTGGACAAATTAATACAGTCATAAAGAAAATGTGCTCATTTTTAATACTTTGTCAAAAATCCTTTGCAGGCAATGACTGCTTGATGTCTGGAATGCATGGACATCACCAAACGCTAGGTTTCCTCCTTTGAGATGCCTTGCGCCAGACCTTTACTGCAGCGGGCTTCAGTTGCTGTTTCTTCGTGGGTCTTTCTGGCTTAAGTTGTCTTCAGCAAGTGAAATGCATGCTCGATTGGGTTGAGATCTGGTGATTGACTTGGCAATTGCAGAATATTCCACTTCTTAGCCTTGAAAAACTCCTGGGTTGCTTTCGCAGTATATCTTGGGTCATTGCCCATCTGTAAAGTGAAGCATCATCCAATCAACTTTGCTGAATTTTGCTGAATCTGAGCAGACAATAATATCCTTATACACTTCAGAATTCATCCGGCTGCTTCTGTCTTCTGTCACATCATCAATAAACTCTAGTGACCCAGTGCCCAGGCCAGCTGACAGTCTTGCCTGGGCCCGGGACGAGATAATCATAGATGGGCACTTTAATGTCAACCCAATGTCAGTTCTGGGCCCCCCCCCTACCCTGGGCCCAGGACAACAGACCCGTTTGTCCCCCCCTTTCGGCAGGCTTGCCAGTGCCATTGGAAGCCATGCACGTCCATGCAATCACAATGCCTCCACCGTGTTTTACAGATGATCTGGTATGCTTCGGATCATGAGCCATTCCAAGCCTTCTACATATTTCTTTCATCCCATCATTCTGGAACAGGTTGATCTTAGTTTCATCTGTCCAAAGAAAGCTGTTCCAGAACTGGGCTGGCTTTTTTAGATGTTTTTTGGCGACGTCTAATCTGGCCTTTCTATTTTTGAAGCATATGAATGGTTTGCACCTTGTGATGAACCCTCTGTATTTGCTCTCGTGAAGTCTTCTCTTTATGCTAGACTTGGATAAGGAAATGCCTACCTCCTGGAGAGTGTTCTCCACTTGGCTGGATGTCACTAGTGTCCCAACCCTTATTCTGTGTGAGCATGTGTGTGGGTTTCCAAACTTTAGGGTTAACCCCGATAATGAATGTTGCGTTAGAACTCCTGAGATATTGGAGCAGTGTACTGCCCTTGCAGCGCGTAATCTTGTGCGAAGCTAGACAGCCAGTTAACATTGAAAAGTTTTCCAAGAAACACACAAAACTTGACCTTTCTTGCACTTTAGTGGAATCTTTTTTCCTCTTTTTACTTTTCTTTTTGAAAAACTGCAATGTTACAGAGATAAGAACATAAATCAATATACAAATATTACCGTATCCATTTAGGAGGTATTACACAGATAACTACATAAATGCACATTCCTACCAACGTAAAAAGAACGTTGTAACGTACAATAGACATAATAGACCGCTACCACCAGCTGCAATACGGAAATCAATTAGTGAACAGAGCTAGCAACAATTGTAACTGCTAGTCAGCAAAACACGTTTCACCGATACAATAGAAAAGTTTCTAACGTAACATTCCTTCAATAATACAAGAGTTCAATAGTCGTTTACACATTCTACTTACAGACAAATATTCTCCAAGGCTGAAGCGAATCGAAAATACGTTCCTCAACGATGTGTATCTAGCACCATCTGTCTTGCCTGTTTTGGGCTCGCTGACGAATTACACTTGAATACAAAGAAACTATATGTGCATGCGACATGTCTCTATTCCTCCAAGCTGCTAACTAGCCAGCAGAGCCCGCGGATCAGACTGATGACGCGAGCCAGGGACGCCAACAGCCCAGAAAGCTCACTCTGATGCACATTCAACCAACAACTTATTTCTGTGACTAAGCATTCAAGGCAGCACACTCCCCGCTTGATATAAAAATATTATATAATTACAGACACTCACACTTGAAAGCGAAAGTGCTTATGCAATCCATTTAACGTCCTTTCACTAAGTCTCTGAAAGAAGGACTACAGTCTCTAAGACAGGCCTTAGAAACACCTTGGCCGTCCCGTTCCTCACAACCCTTACCTCCACCTTGCGGACCTTCTTGTCACTGCTTGGCAAAGCCTTCACGACCAGTCCCATAGGCCATTCGTTTCTGTGGGCCTGGCTGTCCTTCAATAAGACAATGTCTCCTACTTTGACGTTTGGCTTGTCTTTTGTCCACTTCCTACAGCTCTGTAGTGTAGGCAGGTACTCTCCTTTCCATCTTTTCCAAAAAGTGTCAGCAAGACACTGGACTTACTTCCACTGCTTTCAGTACAACTGAGCCATGCCAAAACTTCCAGAGGGTGCTAAAAGAGCACTCGTCTTCTGCGTAAGGAGCATCGCTGGGGTGAGTACTGCAGGCATGTCCGGGTCAGTGGATACGGACACAACAAGAGGTCTTCCATTTATGATTGCCATCACCTCTGCCATGAAAGTGCTCAGGACTTCATGTGTGAGACGTGTTGGTCCTGTCTGAAGTTGCATTGCGTCCAGAATGTGCCTGGCAAACCCGATAAGTCTGTCCCAGGAGCCACCCATGTGAGAAGCATGAGGGGGGATTAAACAACCAGGAGCATCCTTTCTCCTGGAGGAACTTCCTGACTGCTGTGTCATCCGGGTACATACCCAATTCCTTACAAGCCCCCACGAAGTTGGTCCCTCTGTCGGACCGCAGAAGTTTCGCTGGACCACGAATCGAGAAAAACCTCCTCAGTGCATTGATGAAACTGTCTATTGACATGGTTTCGATCACGTTCAATATGCACTGCTCTGGTGGACATGCATGTAAAAAGCACGGCCCAGCGTTTTCTGTCCGCACTTCCTCCTCTTGTGTGACGTGTCATGATAGACCATGGCCCAAAAACATCAAGACCGACAGTGGTGAACGGAGGTTCAGGAGACAGTCGGTCAGCAGGCAGATCTGCCATCTTCTGGTCCTCCAGCCTCCCTCTTAGTTTGCGGCAAGTAACACATTTGTGGATGACAGAGGACACCAGATGCTTGCTCCCGATTATCTAGTATTCAGCTGCTCGAATAGCTCCTTCGGTAATGTGTCACCCTTGGTGAACTACTTGTTCATGAAAGTGTCTTACGAGTAATGTGTCAATGTGATGGGTGTGTGGAATGATCAAAGGGTGCTTTTCTTCTTTCGACAGGTCAGCAGCAAAAAGACGACCTACATGAAGCATACCATCTTTTTCTACAACCGGATTGAGCTCCTTGAGTATGTTTCGCTTAGGCCATGTCCGTCTGTTCTGTTCTCAAAACATTTAAATTATCCTTGAAGGCTGTGTGCTGGACTGAACGAATGATCACAACTTTGGCTTGTGAAAGCTCACTTACGCTGGCCGTCTCGTTGAAACATTTCCATCCTTTCATTACCGCAGTGTCTGTCTTTCCCTTGATGGATGCCGCAACATGAATGAGTCTGGCTATGATTCGATAGAGAGTTCTCCAACTTGAACATTGTTCAAAGTGTCGTGAGCCCACCTAGGCCCCTGACGCTTTGGTCGCCAGAGTAGTCACCTCAGGACGAATCTCGTCATCAGCTTCAGGCTCTATGAGAGTGAAAAGGTTTGAATCAGTTGTCTCTGCTTCTTTGTCACGATACAGGAAGGCTGGACCAGAGATCCAGTTGCTGTGCTGGAGTTGGACTGCTGGTGTGGACCTGGTTGCGTGGTCTGCAGGTTTCTGGTCTGTGGGCATATAACTCCACTAGTCGGGGTGTGGGGATCTTCTAATCTGAGTTACCCGATTGGAAACATACATATAAAACCTTCTCGTGGAGTTGTGTATGTAACCAAGTACAATCTTACTGTACGTGAAAAACTTCACAGCATCTACCTCAATGTCAATCTCATCTCTGATCAACTTGTACAGTTCAACAGCCAGCGCAGCTGCGCAGAGCTCCAGGCATGGAATGGTGTGGGCAGGGCGGGGGGCCAATTTCGACTTCCCCATGACAAATCCAACATGGTATTGCGCTTGAGTGTCACCAGCTCTAAAGTAGGCCACAGCTCCTATAGCTATTGTGGAAGCATCTGAGAAGATGCATAATTCTTTTCTCTGTGTTGAAGACAGCGAGACTGGGACATAAGCACCTCCTCACATGCAAGTCTTCAAGAGCTTTTAAAGAATCCTCCCATAAGTTCCACTCTGTTTCTCTTTTTCGGGGGAGAGGCACATCCCACCTCTGTTCTGCTCTGTTCTGATGACAGTTCTCGCACTAATGCTTTCCCTTTCATTGTTATGGGAGCCACAAAGCCCAAGGGGACATACAAACTGTTGACCGTCGACAACACACCTCTTCGTGTGAATGGCTTTTCTTTCGTGGGACACCAGGTAAGTAAAGCTGTCTGTTTTCAAGTTCCATGAGAGCCCCAGACTCCTCTGAAGAGGGAGAGGATCCACTCCAAGGTCTAGATCCTTCAGATCCTTGGCACGGTCCTCTGCTAGGAAGGCTTCCATTACCTGGCTACTGTTGGATGCCACTTTGTGTAGTCGCAGGTTGGATTCTGCTAACATCTCTCTGGTTCGCGTGAGGAGATTTATTGCCTCTTCAGGTATAGCAACTGAGGTGAGACCGTCGTCAACATAGAACTGCCTCTCAACAAACTCTTGCGTCAGAGCCGTGTTCTTGTTCAACTTTTTGAGCTGCTCGTCTCATACAGTAGATCGCTACTGCAGGCGAAGGGCTGTTTCCAAATACATGGACCTTCATCTTGTTTTTGACCACGTCCTTGCTGGTGTCATTATCTTCATACCAGAGGTACCGGAGATAATCTCTGTGGTCTTCTCGGACAACAAAACAATAAAACATATGCTGTACATCTGCTGTGAGGGCTACAGGTTCTTTTCGTAAACGCAAAAGAACTCCTAACAGCGTATTGTTCAAGTCTGATCCACTGAGGAGCACATCGTTAAGAGATATTCCATTGCATTCAGCACTTGAATCGAACACGACCCGTATCTGATCTGGCTTTTGCGGGTGGTACACGCCAAATGTTGGCAGGTACCAGTGTTCTTTACCTTTGTCCAAAAGAGGCGCAGGCTCGGCTTGATCACTGTCTAGCATCTTCTGCATGAACTTGACATAGTGGTCTTTCATTTCTGGCTTTTTCTCCAGAGTTCTTTGTAGTGAACAGAGACGTTTTAAAGCTTGCTCCTTGTTGCACGGGAGGCATCGTCTAGGACAACGGAATGGTAACGGTGCCACCCAGCTGTTTACTTTATTTTGGTAGACCTCTGTATCCATGATTGCTAGGAAAACCTTGTTGTCTACGGATAGCGCTGGTTTGTTGTCATCCTTGCACCCGTTGAACACCAAGCACCCTAGGTTGTTTGCACTCATGGTGGAACTTGTGTCCTCCTCACATGCAAGAAATGCTGGACGGTGAGGCCGCATCATGCCACCATGGTCTTCTTTCACATGGATACTGTTTGGACATGGACTGAAAAGCGACATGCGACCATTGTGCAGTACGTCTGCTTT
Organism: Esox masquinongy; assembly: GCA_016801175.1. Classification (NCBI taxonomy): domain Eukaryota; kingdom Metazoa; phylum Chordata; class Actinopteri; order Esociformes; family Esocidae; genus Esox; species Esox masquinongy. The sequence goes on from JACXGI010006617.1 coordinate 36,164, forward strand.
TTAGACATTGACCTCTGATGGTGTGTGAACCGTTCCTAAGCACACTTCTCCCACAATGACCCAGCCTAGGTCTAGCCGTTGCGTGTAAGGCGCGTTGTGAGGCCCGTTGATTTGCTCACGCACCTTATGCACCCGGAGGATGTCTCTCCCTAAGAGCTGGAGGATTGGAGCATCTCGGTCTACAGGTTGAATCTTGTTAGCAACTGGCTGTAGGTGGGAGTGATGTTGTGCGATCTCTGGAGAGGGAATTTCTGCCCTATCATCCAACACCATATCACATTTAATTAAGGGGGGTAAGGGAAGCTGTAATTTCCCATCCACAGACTCAATGATGAAGTTGGCAGCTCTCCTACCTGATGCCTCTATTTTCCCTGAACAGGTTTTCAGTGTGTATGGGGTGGGGCTGTCTTTGACTTCGAAAAGGTTGAAGAACTCTGTCTTGGCAAGGGACTTATTACTTTGTTCGTCTAACACCGCATACATCTTGACTGCCTTCTCCTTTTTCCCCGCAGGATATGATTTCACCAAGCAGATATTAGAACACGAGCGTGAAGTGATTACGCTTCCACACACCTCCGTACACTTGGAGGTGACTGAAGATGAGTTCACATTGCTCCCCGCTGTCACCTTTCTCAGCCATAGTACTCTGTGCGGTTAAGGGAGGAGGACCTGGATGCAGTGCTGCCATGTGTTTGTCGCTGTTACAATCGAACCACTTCACAGTCACTTTACAGTCCTTTGCCATGTGTTGGAAAGACCCACAGCATCTACAGCAGATGCGATTCCCTCTGAGGTATGCTTTGCGCTCCTCTAGGGATTTGTCTCTAAAGAACTTACATTTTTTCAGTGAGTGAGGCTTCTTATGTATGGGACACTGACGGTCGGGTTCGTCCAGTTTCGGCAAGGCAGGCCTGGTTTGGATGCCCGATGGCGCTGTAGGGATGTCTGTCTTATGTACAGACACACTATGCTTCCCAGGCTTTTCAATCTTGGAAGAGATATGGCTGCTGAGGTTGGAGATAGTGAAGCTTGGATAATTTTTTATCTTTGCCTGTTGTTGGACGAACTTGGAGAAGACAAAGGAGGAAAAGTTACTTTGTAATCCTCCTTATACTTGCTTCCATGGCTTGTCCATTTTTCTTGGAGGTTGTAGGGAAGCTTTTACACTATATGTCTTACCCCACGAGCTGTATCCAAATAAGAAAGCCCTGGTAGAGCGCCGTCTTCCTTAGCACACTCCACTTCCATGAGAACATCACTTATTCTCTCAGCTTCACATTATCTCTATTGGTCAGCCTCGGAAAGTGTTCAATCTTTTTGAGCAGTGCGTCTTCGATGACCTCTGGTGTCCCATAACATTCCTCGAGACGTTGCCAAACCATATTGACACCTGCTGCCGGATTGAGGACATGCACTGCACAAATTCTCTTTGCCCGTTCTGAAGATTCAGCTCCTAGCCACTTTGTCATCAAGTCCAATTCTTCCCTGGCTGAGAGATTCAGGTCCTTTGTAGCATTTAGAAAAGAGGCTTTCCATGACCAATAATTCTCAGGTTTATCGTCAAATTGCAGAAGACCAGCACTCACCATTTCTCTTCGGATTAGATATCTTGCGAAGTGTTGTGCCCCTTCAGGCTCAGGTAAGTATTCTTTTTCAGGATGTGTGGAAGAAAAAGCAATTTAAGGCCTAATCTAAAACAGTCCATTTACTACAGTTAATTTGGAGAATAATGGATAGAATAAGAATAGGGTAATAAATTAATCTTTAACAATTGGCTGTGTGCTTCAGAATATTATGAGGATAAGTCTCCCTCGGACAAATATTCTTAACCGACTCATTTTTCATGTATCTGTAAACTGGCTGTGTGTTGCTTTGGATACTATGGTAAGTTACTGGTGTAGCATCACATATTTCAGAATCATTTAGGGTTTTTTTTCATGTGACTCCACCGCTTCGTGTCTCGCAGGTAGCTCCTGAAGGATTAACTCAGACTGCTGCTGGAGGTACTCACTAGTGCGTTGAACTGAATTGAAAGGCACGTCTTCAACATGGCATTCTTGAACGAGCTCCCCGCTTTCAACCTCGGTTTCCTCATATGCTGCAGCTTCTGCGTCAGCTGCAGCTCTTTGGCACTGCAGAAGATGGAGGCTAGCGTCACAATCAGCCTTTTGCTTTAGCATGATTGCTTCCAGGTCTGCTCTTTGCTTCATCATATCGGCTTCTCTTTCTGCGTAAGCTAATTGAGCTTGAGCAGCTTTTGCTTTAGCATGATTGCTTCCAAGTCTGCTCTTTGCTTCATCATGTCGGCTTCTCTTTCTGCGTGAGCTAATTGAGTTTGAGCAGCTTTTGCTTTAGCATAGGGTTTGGTAGCTGAAGAGGCCGTGGACAATGTGCACTGAGAGGATCTAGTGGATGCTCTAGATACCTGTGACTTAACATCAATTGCTCGAATAGCCTCCTGCCTCCTGATTGCTTGATCCACAACCTCAGTTTGTTGTTCTCCACTAGCTTCGTTTTGCTGCATAGTGGTGTTTCCCTTATTGTAATTTCTTCCGGAACATACACTCATGTTTGCTGGGGATTGTTCTCAAGTGCTTTAGCCCGCCGTGCTTTTGTCTTTTTACTGTACTGCCCTTGCAGAGCGTAATCTTGTGCGAAGCTTGACAGCCAGTTAACATTGAAAAGTTTTCCAAGAAACACACAAGACTTGACCTTTCTTGCACTTTACTGGAATCTCGTTTTCTCTTTTTACTTATCTTTTTGTAAAACTGCAATGTTACAGAGATAAGAACATAAATCAATATACAAATATTACCGTATCCATTTAGGAGGTATTACACGGATAACTACATAAATGCACATTCCTACCAACGTAAAAAAAAACGTTGTAACGTACAATAGACATAATAGACCGTTACCACCAGCTACAATACGGAAATCAATTAGTGAACAGAGCTAGCAACAGTTGTAACTGCTAGTCAGCAAAACACTTTTCACCGATACAATAGAAACGTTTCTAACGTAACATTCCTTCAATAATACAAGGGTTCAATAGTTGTTTACACATACTACTTACAGACAAATATTCTCCAAGGCCGAAGCGAATCAAAAATACGTTCCTCAACGATGTGTATCTAGCACCGTCCGTCTTGCCTGTTTTGGGCTCGCTGAAGTATTACACCTGAATACGAAGAAACTATATGTGCATGCGACATGTCTCTATTCCTCCAAGCTGCTAACTAGCCGGCTGAGCCCGCGGATCAGACTGATGACGCGAGCCAGAGACGCCAACAGCCCAGAACGCCCACTCTGATGCACATTCAACCGACAACTTACAGTCATGGCCAAAAGTGTTGGCAACCCTGAAATCTTTCCAGAAAATCAAGTATTTCTCACAGAAAAGTATTGCATTAACATATGTTTTGCTATACACATGTTTATTCCCCTTGTGTGTATTGGAACAAAACAAAAAAAGAAAAAAGCAAATTGGACATAATTGCTCACAAAACCCCAAAAATGGGCTGGACAAAATTATTGGCACCCTTTCAAAATTGTGGACAAATAAGATTGTTTCAAGCATGTGATGCTCCTTTAAACTCACCTGGGGCAAGTAACAGATGTGGGCAATATAAAAATCACACCTGAAAGCAGATAAAAAGGAGAGAAGTTGACTTAGTCTGTGCATTGTGTGTCTGTGTGTACCACACTAAGCATGGACAACAGAAAGAGAAGAGAACTGCCTGAGGACTTGAGAACCAAAATTGTGGAAAAATATCAACAATCTCAAGGTTACAAGTCCATCTCCAGAGATCTAGATGTTCCTTTGTCCACAGTGCGCAGCATTATCAAGAAGTTTGCAACCCATGGCACTGTAGCTAATCTCCCTGGACGTGGACGGAAGAGAAAAATTGAGGAAAGGTTGCAACGCAGGATAGTCCGGATGGTGGATAAGCAGCCACAAAAAAGTTCCAAAGAAATTCAAGCTGTCCTGCAGGCTCAGGGTGCATCAGTGTCAGCACGAACTATCCGTCGACATTTGAATGAAATGAAACGCTATGGCAGGAGACCCAGGAGGACCCCACTGCTGACACAGAGACATAAAAAAGCAAGACTACAGTTTACCAAAATGTACTTGAGTAAGCCAAAATCCTTCTGGGAAAACGTCTTGTGGACAGATGAGACCAAGATAGAGCTTTTTGGTAAAGCACATCATTCTACTGTTTACCGAAAACGGAATGAGGCCTACAAAGAAAAGAACACAGTACCTACAGTCAAATATGGTGGAGGTTCTAAGATGTTTTGGGGTTGTTTTGCTGCCTCTGGCACTGGGTGCCTTGACTGTGTGCGAGGCATCATGAAATCTGAGGATTACCAAAGGATTTTGGGTCGCAATGTAGGGCCCAGTGTCAAAAAGCTGGGTTTGCGTCCGAGATCGTGGGTCTTCCAGCAGGACAATGACCCCAAACATACTTCAAAAAGCACACAGAAATGGATGGCAACAAAGCGCTGGAGGGTTCTGAAGTGGCCAGCAATGAGTCCAGATCTAAATCCCATTGAACACCTGTGGAGAGATCTTAAAATTGCTGTTGGGAAAAGGCGCCCTTCCAATATGAGAGACCTGGAGCAGTTTGCAAAGGAAGAGTGGTCCAAAATTCCGGGTGAGAGGTGTAAGAAGCTTATTGATGGTTATAGGAAGCGAATGATTTCAGTTATTTTTTCCAAAGGGTGTGCAACGAAATATTAAGTTAAGGGTGCCAATAATTTTGTCCAGCCCATTTTTGGAGTTTTGTGTGCAATTATGTCCAATTTGCTTTTTTTCCTTCTTTTTTTTTGTTTTGTTCCAATACACACAAGGGGAATAAACATGTGTATAGCAAAACATGTGTTAATGCAATACTTTTCTGTGAGAAATACTTGATTTTCTGGAAAAATTTCAGGGGTGCCAACACTTTTGGCCATGACTGTATTTCTGTAAGTAAATAGACATTCAAGGCAGCAAAAGCAGCACTAACCAATACACCTG
>JACXGI010006618.1:0-23782 GCA_016801175.1 Esox masquinongy
ACATCTTTTCCTTCCCTTCGCCTCTCTATTAATGTGCTTGGACACAGAGCTCTGTGAACAGCCAGCCTCTTTAGCAATGACCTTTTGTGTCTTGCCCTCCTTATGCAAGGTGTCAATGGTCGTCTTTTGGACAGCTGTCAAGTCAGCAGTCTTCCCCATGATTGTGTAGCCTACAGAACTAGACTGAGAGACCATTTAATGGCCTTTGCAGGTGTTTTGAGTTAATTAGCTGATTAGAGTGTGGCACCAGGTGTCTTCAATATTGAACCTTTTCACAATATTTTAATTTTCAGAGATACTGATTTGGGGTTTTCATTAGTTGTCAGTTATAATCATCAAAATTAAAATAAATAAACACATGAAATATATCAGTCTGTGTGGAATGAATGTATACATTATACAAGTTTCACTTTTTGAATGGAATTACTGAAATAAATCAACTTTTTGATGATATTCTAATTATAAGACCAACACCTGTATATATTATTGACCAGTGAAGTACGAATAGGACCAGTGCGACCGACAGTTTCGCTCGGAGGTAGTCTGGTTGAAAATACTGGGGGCAGTAATTGTTTCCACAACGCTGGCCGGCAATACTCATTGTCTGGAAAGGTTGTAACAAATAGATAGTTACCCCAAACAATGTTGTCTTTCTGTACCGATGCCTTGCGGGTGTTGATAGGACTCAAGTGTTCAGTGTGAAAATTCCAGTTTGACTTTAAGAAAGTAGCGATTTCTGAACAAGCAACAGTCCTAACTAGCATTGGTAAATTATACCGTGTGTGATTTTTTGCATGGTGGGACTTTTCAGCTGGAAAGGCATTTCAGATAGATAATAATGTAACCAGAGTGCATTTTTAGAATGACTAATACTACAGTGATGTTGGTGATATCTCAGTCAGGCACGTCAGTCCAGCTTTAAGTTTTCCAATCTGTTCCTATAGACTGCCTTGAATTAATACTTATCACTATCTTACCAAATTCTTAAAATTCTGAACACACTTATATCTAGATGATTCAAAACACCTTAACTGAAGAAAAACTAATCCCAGCGGTTGTATGGAGATTGTTACCAAGAACCTTAGGTACTTACACTCCATTCTAGACTGGTGGTTATGAGAAGCCGTCTAGGCCAAAATTGAATACTTCACTTGCACATACATATATACTGGTACTAAACACTTGCACATACATATATACTTCACTTGCACATAAATATATACTTGTACAAAGCACTTGCACATACATATATACTTCACTTGCACATACATATATACTTGTACAAAGCACTTGCACATACATGTATACTTCACTTGCACATACATATATACTTGTACTAAACACTTGCGCATACATGCATACTTTCCTTGCGCATACATGCATACTTTCCTTGCGCATACATATATACTTCACTTGCACATACATGCATTCTTCACTCGCATATACATATATACTTCACTTGCACATACATATACACTTCACTCGTATATACATATATACTTCACTTGCACATACATACTTCACTTGCACATACATATATACTTCACTCGCATATATACTTCACTTGTGCAAGTGAAGTATTCAATTTTGGCCTAGGCGGCTTCTCATAGGTGGTGGCTCGTCCATTACTTAGCTAGCTACTTGCAGACCATATGTTGAAGACTAAAACAGAGATTGTGCATATAATTTTTGCAGGCGTTCTTCCTGTCAAATCATTCACTATCAGTTTTTCACACAGCCATAGGAACTACTCAGTGTTATCTATCAAGCACGCTACTGTTACGTTTTTTGGATTAATCCTTGAAAATAAAGATAGCTAGCTAACTACATCTTAACTATTTTTTAGCCAGAAGAAAGCTTATATTTTATCACGTTTGTTCTATAGCTATGAAAAAGTATTGACGTTTATACACGTTGTACTTACTGTGAAAACAAAACTTATAGCTACAGTAATCCACTTAGCCAGCCCACACACACTGCTCCTCATGAAAGAATGAATGTTGGATTCGGTCGCGACAGAGACGTGACAAGTTCCAAAGAGTATTTTTTTCAGAATAAAAGTATTTCGCAAAACAATACACTTTAACCCGTTTCTAATATTGGGGGGACATGTCCCCTGCGTCCCGTACCCCCGGCTCCAACGCCCTTGGCTGCATCAAATGCATATCATCATCCTTCGGCATAGTGCTTCCCGACACACCTTTTCTCCTCAAATATCGTGATGAATTCCATATGACATTTTATCTTGAAGGCAGCGCCATGTTACAGCTATCTAACAAATAGGCCTAGTTGCCTAATCTTCTAAACAATTCCTGTCTGAAAAAGGTAGGCCTATCGCATTGTTGTAAGTGTGTGTGTGTGTGTGTGTGTGTGTGTGTGTGTGTGTGTGTGTGTGTGTGTGTGTGTGTGTGTGAAAATGTGTTTTCATGCTTGAGTGGGTGCATGTATGTGTGCGTGTTTTCCTGCGTGTGTGTTACTGAAATTCTGTATGTGTGTTTGCGTGTTGTCCTCTGGAAGCAGTGCGAGTGTCAGCGGCAGGAGATGGGAACATGCATTAAACATAGTCTGTGTTCTTGTTAAATTTTTTATGCTTTGGGGCAACTGGAGGCCTGGAGGAATGAAAGCAAACGCCTTAGAATGGGGTCCACTCTGTAGATGGGGACTGGGAGAGAAAAAAACAGAGTGGTTCTGACCTTTTGATATTCAATTCTAAAAAACGGGGATGGAGAAATGTCAGCGTGCCAGCAAGGAAAGGCAAGAGTATGTATTGACATTATCTGAAAAGAGGCTTTCTATTAGAGGACAGGATGGCTCGTGAAAGGAAGTGGACCCAGAGTGACAGGAGCACGTGGCATGACTATTGAAATGAAAGTCACACACTCCCCGTGCTAATGTTGGGTTTGGTTGTGTTTTTTTTCTACATATTTTTTTCTTGCCTTGTCATCTATCACGCGCACCTCTGCTTAGAACTAAATTTACTATCAATACTAGAGGAAAAAACATTGTTGAGCTATAATGTCAAACACTGCATTCCATTTATAAAATACATGGGTAATAATGACAAACACATGATGTTATGTTGCTTTATATACGTTCAACCAATCTGTAAAACTGTTTTAAACCTCTTTAGCTGACAGCCATTTGAGCCTCTATTTGCTCTAGGGTCAAAGTGTTGTTTAACGCGTTTGTTTTATGAAGCAAGGACCCAAATGAAATTCCATACTAGTGGATATTATCTCTGCATTTCAAAGGCCTGTAAACAGGACTGCATTTGTGGTGAATTTCCTGCCTCTGCGGGCAGTTCAGCTGATGCGGCTGTATTTTCATTTTGGCTTGTTTGCATGGTTTGCTGTATGTAACTACTGATGCTTGTAGAAAACTTGTCCTCAGCTTATCTTTCCTTTTCCCTGGCCAGATTCAACACCTGGTCTCCTATGTGGCACTTGGCGTCTCTAACCACTACGCTATTGAACAATAGCCAGTCAGTCAATCAGTCGGACATGACATTTGCTCTTCCTGGCGGAGCCGGCCATTGCATGTCATTGCATCAAATCTGTTTAAGATGTTTTTAGTGGTGAGCATGAGCATGTGCACTATATCAGTATAGTTAAGGATTTTTACATTGGTAGATTTGGCAGCATCAATGAAGGATGTCTTACTGTAGAAATATAAACTACTTTTGGATTTAACTTTAGGCTAAAATTTGGGGGATATTGATATTGAATGTGAGTGAGTAGTCCAGCCATATACCAAGCTCTTTACTCTAACACTTGACCCATTCAGGGTGTGGATGTTTGAGGGGCAAGCAGGTTGATACATAGTTTTCAAACCAGGTTAGCCAGTCCTCTGAGAACCTACAGTTGTGCTCAAAGTTTGCATACCGTTGTAGAATTGATAATATATGTACCATTTTAAAAGAAAACATGAGGGAGCAGGCAAAACACATTTCTTTTATTTCTTATGGGATTCATATTCAACTGTAGGTCATAACAGAATGGCACAATCATAAACCAAAATATGGCAACAAAGAAAAAAAGTCTGCATAACTTTAGTCCTTAATACTGTGTATTGCCCCCTTTAGCATCAATGACAGCATGCAATCTTCTGTAATAGTTGTCTATGAGGCCCCGAATTCTTGAGGGTGGTATAGCTGCCCATTCGTCTTGGCAAAATGCCTCCAAGTCATGCAAAGTCTTTGGTCGTCTTGCATTAAGGTCAGGAGACTGTGATGGCCACTCCAGAACTTTCACCTTTTTCTGCTGTTACCACTGGAGGGTCAACTTGGCCTTGGGCTTAGGGTCATTGTCGTGCTGGAAAGTCCAAGAGCGTCCCATGCGCAGTTTTCATGCAGAAGAATGTAAATTGTCTGCCAGTATTTTCTGATAACATGCTGCATTCATCTTGCCATCAATTTTCACAAGATTCCTAGTGCCTTTAGAGCTCACACACCCCCAAAACATCAGTGAACCACCACCATGCTTCACAGTGGGGATGGTATTCTGTTCACTATAGCCCTTGTTGACCCCTCTCCACACATAGCACTTGTGGTTGTGACCATAAAGCTCTATTTTGGTCTCGTCAATCCAAATTACAGTGTGCCAGAAGCTGTGAGGCGTGTCAAGGTGTTGTCGGGCATATTTTAACCAGGCTTTTTTGTGGCATTGGCGCAGTAAAGGCTTCTTTCTGGCAACTCGACCATGCAGCTCATTTTTGTTCAAGTTTCATGGTATTGTGCTCCTTGAAACAACCATGCCGTCTTTTTCCAGAGCAGCCTGTATTTCTCCTGAGGTTACCTGTGGGTTTTTCTTTGTATCCCGAACAATTCTTCTGGCAGTTTTGGCTGAAATCTTTCTAGGTCTACCTGACCTTGGCTTGGTATCAAAATATTTAAAAAAAAATATATGTATTATATTATATTATGAAGATATTGTATTTCCTCAGTATTTTCATTTTTTGAAATGTTAGTTCCGCTGTTTTCTCTGTAGCATTGGCCCACTCTTTCAGACATGGACAAATCATAAATTGTTCAACTCAAGGCCGGGGCGCATCGTTTGATACATGTTCACAGCTGAAAACAAAAAGATATTTATTAAGCATTTTATTTGTCCTATTTATAGTTCCAGGGACTCATGTCAAGGCTTACAAAGGCATATTTGTAAAACAGATATTCTAGCTGATGACATCATATGATCTTCTCTGACCCAATAAACATTAAGCAATAACTTGTGTCAAACATCATGATATTGTAATGCATGAATCCACTGGATGGCAGTATAATGCATATTATTCTGTTAGCCTTTTTTGTCAGCTTAAGACATACTGTAGTATAAATATACTTTTAGATTTTTGTAACTTCGGTGGTCTAGCCCTCTAAGCCACTGCCCAACTCTATCTTTCCCCACTGTTTCCATTAAATAAAGCACACAGAAACACTTTCGAAACAGCAGCCAGAGGAGATAAAAAGTGGATCAATGTATTGATAAATACATTGCAGTGCATTACAGTTCAGCTTTCAAATATATATTAATTTTATGACCTAGATATCCACATGCTCTGGTTTATATAGACATTTCAGGCACATCATGACCTGCCATTATGAAGGTCTATCAGTAACAATTTTAAAATGAAATGTTTAAATGATAAACTGTAATGTGAAAACAAAAAGGAAGAATGCCTTTATTATATTTCCATTTATAATTTTCACATTTCAATTTAGCATTTAATGATCATGCTGGCGTTTTTTGCATTCAAATTTAGCATTTGAGAATTGCCTTCATCTTTATTTCAACCGCTGATAAACGTCAATAATGGAATGTCTTTTTCATTTCAAAACTCAGGTGGGAGAAGGACCTTTCCATTGTGAAGTATAGACTTTGCCAATAAACCATTTCTTTATGGATTTGAATATGTACTTGGTGTTGTTATTTTAGTGGAAAATCAACTTGCATACACGTTTCAGCATCCTAGCCGAGGCAACCATGTTTTTGGTAAAAAAGTTCTGGTTCTTGGTAAAGCTCATGATGCAGGTGACCTTAACAATCACACCAGGACTAGCAGAAGCAGAACTAACCCTCTAAAACAGGGCTATTCAGTTCCGGGTCCTGGAGGGCCGAAACATTTCTGGCTTTATCCTCTGCTAATAATATGGGACTGATTCAGACCTGAGATGCCAGGTGAAGGCTATCAACTAGCAGGTAGAACCAAAAACTAGAAGTGTTTCAGCCCTCCAGGACCGGATTTGAATAGCCCTGCCGTAAAACATCAGAGATCCACGACTATACTTTACACTAGGTACAGGATGTGGTACTTTTCTGTATCATGTTTTTCTCCAATTCAATGGGTGTACTTTATTAGTCCCAATGACCACTGGAGTGACTGAAAATCATACTGTGTACTAGTTATGATATGACGCACTATTGTGAACATATTGTTTTAAAATGTAGGCATTAAGCTACAAACAGGAACCTACAGGCTCACCCTAAGATAGTCTTCTTTGTTTATTTCGATGCAGCTTATGAAGGAACTGGATTTTGACCCGTTTTAGATTAATTCCAAAAAGTCAATTAATTAATGTAAAAAATGAATTTAATATAAACAGAATTACAGTATTACAGTTACAGTATAAGTATCAAAGTGAAAATTTCTCCGGAGATTTGAGATGTTGCAAGATACATGCAGAGATGAGGAAAACGCAAGATAGACCTTTTCCACATACGAAAAAATCTGTCTTTTATCTGAAAAAATAACATTGGGTGGGGGGGTTGGATAGCTAACCTAAGGATAACAAGACGAGTCCTAAAGAAGAGCCCCTATTATCAACTAGGGACACATTCCAATCCAAGCTTCCTGAAACCATATTGTAAAACAGAGTCTTACAACAGAGATCTACTCATGGGTCAAGATAGGATGATTAAGGCATGACATTTGGTCCTGTAGTCAAACCAGAGATTTGTAACATATAAACATTCTAATAAAAGCACATTATTAGAAACAGTATAGGCTAGGTAGGAAATTGTGTACATAATAATAATAAATAATAATAATAATAATGAAGAATCATTCAATACGTAAATAAAAATAGAATTGCCATTTTTCGGTTCCTTCACTTGTTCCTGTACACAATGTGTTCCCAGTTATCTCCCCGGATAAAGACTATGAAAAAAATGAACAAATATTGGTTCTTTCCAGATGGCACAGGTGACTTGTGAAAGGCATGTTTGTATTTTGAATACCTTTGAGGTTTGCTGCATCCCTACCGTTTCTTCCGCACTGCAGATATGACCGTTGGTCATTCTGCATTATAGTGCAAATGGGTCCCCCTGGGGCTCAGCATGGAAATAAACTGACAGTGTGTTGCGGTCAAATCTGTAATTTCCTTCTTCCTGTGCCCTCTAAAACAAATATTTGTCTTCAAACCCGGAAAATGATAGGGAAGAGGCGAGGTGAGGAGGATTTTGGTGCTTGATATGGGAAGATATTCACCCTAAAAATAGAACCAAAGATTAGGGGACAGGAGTTAATTTTGGAGTGTTTCTGTTAGAACCTGTGCTTTGAACTAAAAACGTAGTTTATTGAAGTTATTTAAATGCCGACACACAAACATAAAAATATATTTCGCTGATGTATTGTTGCCAAGCCGAAAGCACCTATTTATCTCTCTCTGTAATCAAGAGCAATTTTCCTTTCAGCGTGCATCTTCATTTGTACTTGGCCCACATTTTAATGATGCTGCTATATAAGTGTCTTGTTGATTCATCTTCCTTGTTTTGAAATGGAGAGGATGCAAATTACATCCTTTCTTCTTCAAAACATTGCAAGAGAGAAATAAAAAGAGAAATAAAAAAATAGATGGATTGGATTTAATATATGGTAACATAAAGACATATATTATTATGTTGCAGCCCTAACCTCCTGGGTCTATGATGTGGACGGCTTATTCGAGAAATGTATGGTAAGGAGACCTATTTTTAAATGGTCTACAAGAACTCTCTGGGGTGAATCCAAAACAAGTCATCTGACCTTGAAAGGGGATGGAGCCAAAACGAGTCATCTGACCCTGAAAAGGGGTGGAGCCAAAACGAGTAATCTGACCCTGAACCCAATAACTAAGCAGTTGGGCCGCTGCTATCGGTAAAATATCTTAAAGCCCAAACAAAAGCAAAGATAGCAGCTCAGCAGGCACAGCGCCAGGATTTTTTCTCTCCCAGGGCTAAGGGGGAACTTGACCAATACGTGGGGGGCTAAGAAAATAGTCGATTTTTACAACTTCGGAGCTGTTACGGAGTTCTTACTTTTAAAATATTAAAATGCTTGAGGGGGCTGAACTGGGGCTACGCAGATTTGCAACGTGGCTATAGCCCCCCCAGTCCCGGTGTAGAGCCATGGCTGCAGCTCAGGCCCGGCTCCATGGGGGCAAACCCTGGCATTGTCCCTCCAGGTAGAATCTGTGCCCCCGCAGTTTTGTTTCCCCATAAACACTGCAAATGGTATATGAATTAGATACACCCTGTCATTTATAAAAAATGCCCCCTCAGTCATTTCATCCTGGAGCCAGGCCTGTCACAGCTTCAAAGTATATGATCCATGAACCATGGTTCCATGTCCTTTAATACATACAGAAATGGCCTACAGAAGTTTCTTACTGAGCTCTTCAGTTTTTCATTAATAATCCTACGCAAATGTTTTTTTGAAGGAGGGGCAGTAGACTCAGCAGGATACCCTGACATGGCTACCTCTCCACCCAGGTATTATAGCTGTGTTTGATTAATGGAAGTAATTTATCAGTGTCATCCGTGAACCACCAAATGGAAATGCGGTATCTGTTTGTAATGTGAGAAACAGGAGGAGTAGTTTGACAAATGTTCATACCCCAAGTCAAGCCAAGGCTGCAAGGGCACTTAAATTTGTTTGACATTTGAAAAAAAAGACTTTATCCTAACCCTGACATTTAGCTATGACACTATCCACTTGCCTTGACAAGATGAGGAGAGCACAGATTTGCCAGTACAAGATGTATAAAAAAAGATATTGAAGTTAGAATTTTTGACAAACTTTCCTTTTCCGTGATGGAGGTTCATTTGATGGTAGGACTGTCACAATATCAGATTTTAACTACACGATTATTGTGGCCAAAAAAAATCACATTAATGAAATTCTAATTCATCTTCAACTTTGTTTATTGTGCATTTTGTCTCTTTTTTGGCAAATTGATTACACTCAAAATACGAGAAGGGAGGTGGGGTGAGAGTCTGTAACCAGTAACAGCAACAGTACAAATAAAACATTTAAAGCATACAAAAAGAACAATTACACCTAATAGGGTAATTAGTGAAAAGACAACCAGATCAACTGATGAACAAAAGACACCGAGAGGAGTTTTTGGAAAAATGCAACACATTTTCGCCTAGTGAATAGGCTACGAAGATGGCGCGTTTGCATTTATTCAAATGGCAGTGTATCGGTCCAGACTCGTAGTTGAAGGACATGCATCATTTGTCCATAGGTGACATAAGCTATAGAAACACTGAAAGGAGTTTTTGGAAAAATACATTGTTATTTTCTCCAAGTGAACAGGCTACAAAAACGGCACGTCATTGCAGGTCTCAACCTGGGGGTTCTAGTGGGGCTAAAGAGTTGATTTCAATGCCAGTGCATAGGTCCCGACTTGTGACTTAAGCACATGTATCGTTTGTCTATAGGTCAATGAATAAGCTATCGAAAAATTGAAAGGGCTTTTTGGTAAAATACAACATCATTTTCCCCCAGTGAATAGCCTGCAATATTGTGTGTATTATTAACATGATATCAATATTTCATTTTTTAAATATCACGGTCATCGACAATACGAGTATATCACAACACCCCTATTTGACGGCTCTTGTTTGTGTGGGTGTGTCTTGTATTTCCAACATTTTGTTTTCAATCTTCTATGTGCGTTGTCAACTAATTTATAATAGCAATAAGGCAGCTCATTAGCTTAGCTAGCGGTGTATGGACAATTTTCCACAGGTTAGGGCTGTACCCAAACACTCTGTGTTGCCTAAGAATCGACAATAGCAGCAGTGTTGGCCACACACCACAAATATTTGCATCATATTGCTTAAATATAAACTAATAAAGAAAACTTTCTAACTGCTACCTTCCCCTACTTTCTTCAGGGGAGCCCACACTCTGAGGACTGCAGTGTGAAGAGCAATGCTACGTCTTGACAACCTATAAAGGGTGACCAGATTTGATATGATGTGTGCTTATCGCTAGACCCATGACAGGAATGGAGTGAGTGTTAGTGACAGAGAAGACTGTTCATTCTACCGAAGCTAGATGGGTTTCTGGAAACACGACGCGCCTCCATGCCTCCACTAGTGATAAGAGTCAAGGGGAATTAAGGCGGAGGATTGAGCCTGAAAATGGCATGGAGCCTACTAGTTTTAAGCACCTTTGTGTAGCTAAATATATTTTTACAGGCTATATATGGCTGCATAGTAGATTCTGATAAGGGGCTGGTCAAGTTGCTGCATGCACACATCCCTCAATTCCAGCCCACAATCCCCAGCTTATTGATCCATGTCAATCAGAACGGTATGTAAATGTTTATGTAAAATTAAGCACATTTCTCTCTAATGTTCAATGTCATAGAGCGTTGTTACACAACGATTTCCATTTCATTTAGATGCCAGATTTTTGCCTGTGCTACATGTTTTTATTGTGTCAATGGGCATAAATGCCAGGTCACCTTCAGAGGTAACGCGGGACACTTTTCAGACAGATACTTCCTGATGTCTTGCTCAATTTGGACTGGAGTAGAATGAGCAGTGACACATGAAGTCTTTTTCTGTAGGTCCTAAATATCTGGCACACAACAATTCTACTATCACCAGCAACAGCACTTGCCGCAGTAATAAGCCGGTATTTTCTTCGTATTGCAAACTTTTCTTTTGCCAAAATTCGATCTGCAAAACAATTTTTATGCTGTATTCAAAGTTGTAACTGTAGTAATTGTATTATCCAAGGCCACTACATACCACCCATTTCACAATCAATAATTCAAATTGCACATATTTTTTTAAAGAATGTTTGAGACGATGAATTCTTCTAAATAGCACCGCAAATACAATTAGTCCTATATTGAAAAATGCACACACACACATAAAATGTGTACACAGAATGAGCATGAATACACAACCAAACACTCTCGCCTGCCAGGGGTCTCATTCGATGCCAATTAGATTAATTGGGAACTAATTGGGTTATTTGGTCTCATTAAGGCGGAGCAAACTTCCTGAGCTCTGCTGTGTCACCCTGTAGGTCCCTGAGGAGCGTCATTGTCACCACAGCATTCTATCTTCATGAGAGAGATGGCATGTCTTACACAGCCATCCATAAGGTTGTCGTGAAACACAGCTCCAAATTATTCGAAGTGATTGAAGTGAGATGGTCCTAACCCATTATAGAAAATTGGACCGATAATTTTTTGCTAACTGTGCTTCTTTTGTAGAAATGGGCTAAGCTCTAAAACTTTGTATAGCTATCAGTAATGGAACTTTTTAAATTCCAGTTTAGGCAATGCAATATAATGTACTAAAATTGCCATGTACACATACATATGGATCCAACCATTAAGGAGTGGACTGAACAAGTATAATATCCGAGTCACTTAAGTTCTACTTCCTAAGGGAGAATGTTGTAGGATGCCTAACATGTTACTACTCCAACCTCATGAAATCTGACACATTTCTATTTTTATTTAAAAGAAGCTGCGAAAAATGTGCCTTTGATTTGACTGGCTGAGGTGACTGAGAGACCCTATAATGACATGTTTCTGCACAAGACTGCAAACTAATATCGACGTAATAAAAGGAATTAAAAAACAAAACAGTTGTTGATTGATTTGATGGAACTTTATTGACATTTGCAGGTCACAATCAAGTTGGCCATGCAGGAAGGTGTTGGTGCCAATATCAGGTGGATGGTGGAAAACTACATTGGAGTACTTGTACAGAAAAGGGCTTGATTAGTCAGTCAAAAAGTAGAATTATTATCACTACATTTTTTTTACAACTTGATGCTAGATGATTCTTAAAGAATCTCTAAAGTGACATGTACATTTAACTAAAATAGGAATAACACACACAACCATTTCAGATTCTACCGAGTCACATTTCATATAAGGAAATTGGTAATTTGACAAAAAGTGAGAAATTCGTAATCTATGGATTTCATATGTTAAGGAAAAAGATGTTTGTGCGTTTGGAAGATATCTTTATTAATTCTTATGACTTGTTATAACTTCACAGGAGAGTGTAGTTCCATTCATTTACGACTTTACCAAAAACAATATTGTATGTACAGCTAGGTGGACTGCACTTAGAGGCAGAACATTCTAGAAAAACAAAGGAAATTATTAGCCAGTCACGTGAATCCTAATATTTCCTTAGCAACTTGCAATGTTAATAGATACATCTTACACAGTTTCTTACTGCTCTTTCTACCTGTTTGTTCAATAAAACATTTTTAGAACTGAAATGTCTTTCGCATTGCTGGTTTGCTTGTAAGTATTGTTGGTTTGCTTCTAACATTTTTCCTCAAAATAATTAGCTAGGTTTTGATCACTATACAACCAACAGAGTTGGTTGTTTGTACTTTTTTACACACAATATTTTTATTGTGAAGGGCTACCATACTTTGGCTGTTACAGTAGAATTTTAGCCAGAGCTGTTGGAATGCTTATCAGATACAGTAGGTGGTTGCTTGTTCTTAAGAATGGCCTTGACTAGGAATCCCCTCGAATAGCAGGTAACATAAGCTTGCAATCCAGCTAGTTGGTTGATAAAAATGATAAAATCATCTTAGCTAATTGCAGGACAAAAAGCACACTAAACTAAGCCATCTCCTCAATGCCCAATTTGTTGTCAAGGTAGCTAGCTTACTTGTTGTGTTTAAAGAAACAAAACAGTTTACAAGGCAATAAAAGTGTTTGCGAGGGAACCCATAAAATTTTGATAGTAAAACATTATCTCTCAAATACACCAAGTCAGCTAAATTTTATAATGGTTGTTAAATGAAAATTTAACCGTGGACTATGGTCCCATACAATTCTACTTACTAACATCAAGTGTAACATAGTGAATCTCCCCTTAAACATCTGAGAAATCCTTGTTAGGCCTCTAAAATCATTATAAGTAGCTATTCTTTGAGGTTACATAGATATTCAGTAACTCCAGTGATCATTTAGACCAATAAATTAGGACAAATAAAATACACCCCTTGACTAGTAGAATAATAGTTATGATTTAGTTAGATAGCTATAGTTATGCTATAGTTAGATATCTATAGTTAGAGGTACAACAGCATTACTCGTATAATAGCCAAACAATAGTTACTACTCAAATATATATGATCTTGTAGTTACATAGGAATTTGAAAACATGATGTACGTCCTTCAGTCATTAAAAAATAGTATTATTCTCAGGTGGAATGTCATCCCCTCAGATCAAACACAACAGAAATATGATAAAAGTCAAGTGCTATATGCATGTAAACGCGTATTGAAATGCTTATTGCTCCATTAAATAGTATGTAGTATAGTGATCCGTACAGTTTCACAGTGTGTAGTTAATAGTAGACAATATAGATTTGGGAGAATCAGTGTTCTTCTGCTATACAGTAGAGGATTGGAGGTTTATACAGCTTATACTTTACTACACATGCATCCATGTTTCAATGCCAAACCAACCACTTCGGTGGACAATAAGCTGACCATAGAACTGAAGGGTGTTTGTTAAACAGCATTGGCCGTCGATGCAATCCAATGCTATATTATATGTATTCTATGTACACTATATATTGTATATGGAATATTTAGGTTCTTTGGACGAGCCTGAATTTACAATTTTTTTATAATAATAATAGAACTTACAGAGTGTGGCTTTAATCAAAAATATACACATTGTAAGTTTTTCAAAGTTACGGGTTATGCAAATGAACCCACAGAGTAGGAATAGAACACAAGGTCATGTATACCTACAAGTCTACAAGTCTTGTAGTTGGTTATAGGTGCTCGGTGTTAATGCCAGTATTTTAGGTATAGAATGAATGAACGAGCATTTCCAAAAACAGTGAACGTATTGATGAAGATTACTGAAGATTACGCCATGAGAACTGAATAGGCCTACAGTTTCTTATTCCCTAGATCTATTTACATTTGTCGTTATGAATAATTGTTTATTGCCAAGACAGCTTGTAACAGCTACTGCTGGACATCAACAGGAAGTGATATCCAGCCAGAGTAATTTCATTCTTAGTTCCGTGGGATACAAGAAAACACATCTGACCTAGACATTTACATAAGTGTGATATAACAGTAAGTAGCACTAACACAGAGCGACGTACAATTTGTGCATTTCTCCTAAAATAGCTAGGTGGGCCAACCCAATTGTAGTAAGTACAAGTTCAATCAATACTACATGTTGTCTATCTTTCTGCTCAAAAACAACTAAAGAAACATGACTTGGAAACAAACGTCACCCAAAGATACCATACATCAGAAGAGGAGTGTGTAACGACATTCCATGACAATCACGTTTTACCACCTCACTAGAAAATACTTAGAAAATGTCCGACAGGGTGTGGCCAATAGATGAGGAATCAAGCCTTGCGTCGGAGTGTCACATCACGCTACACCGTCTCAGTGCTGTAAGTGCTGTGACCTCTACTGCATTTGCAGACCTCAAAGCTGTGATCACAGAGAGGGAGAGAGAGAGCGAATGTGTGACAGACTGGGGGGGTGAAGGATTAAAACGGGGATATCAAAGAACTTCACGACAGGATTAACGTGTTTCTCCTCTAAATCTTTTCTGGCTAAACCATTCCATATAGTCAAGATAATTTGTATTAAAGATAATTAATGACTGGATGCTTAGAGAACTTCAAACGTCATCCATCAACTGCGTGCAGCTGGATAATGCTCCGGCAGCTAGATAATCAATTTGTGAAATGGAGCATATCAGTGTTGAGCAAAGAAGGGGGTTAAAAAAAATTAAACGTGAACACCTGATCCTCCTAAGTAGGTAAGTGGAGCATGCGTCAATACTTTGTATTCAATTCAACAATACACTTTCAATTACATCATCCAAAGTCACAGTCCACTAATTAAGAATCATGAGGCTGTCTCCTATCCCAAGCAACTACCCTCTTTGGTTTGCCCCGGTGTTCTAAATAATGCGTGGCTGTACCATATGTGCCCAGGAGGGGTGTAAGCTGACCACCTCGAAGAAAAAGTGCTTTGTCGCAACAAGCTGCTACAATAAAATGCTACAGAACCTGAAGTGCCAAAAACATCCACATTTCACATTAAATCCAAAAGGTCCCTCTGGAATTCTCTAAGGAATTCATTGCCAGTGTCCGCTCGAATGGCCAGTCGGAAAATGCCTGTGTTCTCTGCCTTGGGTCCAGCAGAAGCAGCCCCTGCTTAGATTGTGAGATACCCATGTATCCACACATCGCCTGCCACAGTCACGCCCCCTGCAGGGCAACTGTTAGCGTCGGCGACTTTGTGCAGTGCGTGTGTGCGGTGTGTGCGTGTGAGAGCAGGTGAGAGAGTGTGAGGGCACACCACATGTGAAGCAGCCAGCTCAACAGAAGCCCCCCCCCCCCGTTTCTCTCCAGTGTATTATTGCATCGGCCCAAGCGGAGCTGCCAAACCGATTCCAGCACGTGTGCACCATGCTCTCCCTCTCTCATCATTTTCTGGCGGAGGTGGTAGGTTCCATTTCCACATCCAGGGGGGTAGCGGCCGGTGAGGTGCAAGGGGGACGCTCCCGAAACAGGCTGGTCTTCTTGGTGGGACAAGGGTCCGCAAACAGAGAATTTCCCTCTTTAACAGAAGTCATATTTCTAGAAGGTACTTGGAAGGGACTAGTCCTCTTTTCTTGCCGCTACTCAGCTTTAGGAAACCGTCAATCTCTTCGTTTTTCCCCACGCAGATCTAGTGAGGACAGAGGGGTGAGTTTAGCCGGCTTGCGCGCTCGGGTGTTTGGGCTTCAAATGCACGGGTATATGCGTTTTTCTACAAACCTGGAAGTCTTTCACGGTCATCTGTCCTCTGTTGCGGTCGCCTTGGAAAGCCCCCGTGACCTTCCACACACGCTCGCCCGGACGAACTCTTTGTACAAAGTTGGCGGGGAAGTAGCCCAGCTTGTCTTTGCTTTTCCCCTGCAAACATGCGACAACATAAGAATGATAAACATAAGATTAAAAAGTATTTTTTTATTTACTTTCATGTTTAAGATGACATTTGCTTTTATAGTGCCCGTCTTAAGCTCCATTAAGGCAAACTAAAAGGCAAGGGCATACAAGTTTAATGATTACCTGCTCTACTTACTTCTAGCGCTGCTCAAACTTCCCCACTGGTTATGTATTTTTCATTTGGTTAATTATAAAGCAGGTGGTTTTCATCCTGTATGCTGATTGGCTGTGAGCCATGGTGTATGTAAGCAATCAGACACGGAGTGCAGTGGTATATGGCCATTATACCATGGCTAAGAGATGTTCTTAGGCTCAATGCATTGAGTCACAAACCCCCAAGATGCCTTTTAAACCTTTTTCTAATGTTATTAGAGCAGTAATAAGTGATGTCATACCTGTGGTATACAGTGTCATATACCACAGCTATCATCCAATAAGCAGGTAGGATTCAAACCACCCGGTTAATAAGTGATGGTATACCACGGGTGGGAAATGACATATTTTACTGTTCTAATTTGTAACAGCAATAAAGCATCCCGGGTGTTTGAAGCATACTGCCAATACACCACAGCTAGGTGCTGTATCCAGGCACTACGCCATGTGCCTTACCCTCAAGCCCCATTTCTAAATAATAATCTTTCTCCATTTTACGCCATTTTTCTCCCCTTGCAGTTCAATTCGCTCCTCTGGCCTTGCCTCATCACAGAAACATCTCAGTACACCGAGGCTACCCTCGTCCAACACCAACTTTGGTGTGGTGCGGAGCCAACTGGCACTGCCACATGCCAGAGCCGAGGGCATTGTCATTATGCCTTGACCAGGATTCAAACACCCTGCCGCAATGGCGCAGCAAAGCAGTGACTTTCAGGGCCCCCCAAAGAGACTGTTCTATGATCAGCTGTGCATTTCACCAACTTAAGGTTCCAGTCAGAATTGCAGTTAAGCTGATTTTAGCTGATTTTACCTCCGTTGTCTGAGAGCATGTGAGAAATTGTTTTCGCTGATTCAATTGGATAAGTGAAAGCTATGCAATGGAGCCCCAGGATGTCATCATTCACTTCCTCACAGAAGGACAGAAGGAAAGAAATACGCCAAAGAAGGAAGTTTCTTTTTTAAGTAGAATTAATCCAGGTTTAACAACAAATAAATGTAAAAGAAAATGTAAACCCACCTTCCACCAGTCCTCATTGGAATCATCAGTTACTTGCACTCGATCACCTGGTCTGAAAGAGAAAAAGACGTACTGATTGACCGTACGAACACACATACACGAACACACAAACACACACAAACACACACACAAACACACACACACACACACACACACACACACACAGCTGTCTATCCTCAGTCTGTGGCTCCAGCAGGGTTGCCAGCTCAGTCCTCCAGTGGTGAGACAGATGGCTGAGAGTTGTGCTGGCACTGCACGCCTCTCCTTTATCCTACACCCACCTGCCCACTGCAACAACACCGCCACCACGCTGGCATGTGCCTTTCTCTAACCTCATCCATTCTTGATCCCTGCCCAGTCCTTTACCTCCCTGCCCTCATCCAGTCTTCATCCCTGCCCAGTCCTTTACCTCCCTACCCTCATCCAGTCTTCATCCCTGCCCAGTCCTTTACCTCCCTACCCTCATCCAGTCTTCATCCCTGCCCAGTCCTTTACCTCCCTGCCCTCATC
Source organism: Esox masquinongy (assembly GCA_016801175.1). Lineage (NCBI taxonomy): Eukaryota > Metazoa > Chordata > Actinopteri > Esociformes > Esocidae > Esox > Esox masquinongy. The sequence continues at coordinate 17,924 of JACXGI010006618.1, forward strand.
CAGTCTTCATCCCTGCCCAGTCCTTTACCTCCCTACTTACATCCAGTCTTCATCCCTGCTTAGTTCTTTTCCTTCTTACCCTCATCCATTCTTGATCCCTGCCCAGTCTTTAACCCCCCTACCCTCATTCAGTCTTCATCCCTGCCTAGTCCTTTTCCTCCCTAACCTCATCCATTCATTATCCCTGCCGAGTATCTCTCCCCATTCATCCATTCTTCATACCTAACCAATCTTTTAACTCTTTTCTACTGAAGATTATAATACAGCATGCATTTAAGCTAAGTATTTCTGTCTGATTGAGAAAACCCACGTGTGAACACACATGCACAAAGTGGATGTAACTCACTGTAACTCCAGGTCATTTTTCTCCTGAGGTAGGAACTTATACAGAGCCACGTAGGTGTGTACGGAGTGGACGTCGATGCACTTCGGGGTCTGGACACACACACACACACACACACACACACCAAATAAATCAAATATGCACTTAAAAACTGCCTAGGCGAGCGGAAAATCATGTAAATTAGTATTCTTTGCAAACCTGCCCTTTAAAGAAACATGAAGTATGATGAGTGGCTGAGAGACAGAGGGAGGAAAAAGAGGAGTCAGAGTCAAGGAACAGAGCTGAATACATGGAGGGTTGAACCGCAAGTCACATGGAGATGGTAGAATGGAGGAGCGAGACAAAAGTTTGATAGGACAGAAAGAGAGGGAGGGTTTTAAGTGTTAGTCAGGATTAAGGCCTGATGCGGTTTCAGTTTTGTGGAAGGAAAAAAGGACCGTTATGTGGAAATGCTGACCACACACCTTCAAACTGACCCTGTCCTCCGAATCGGCCTTCTCACCTTCAGGAGGAGTGGGAGCTACAGAGAGATATGGGGAGGGAGAGAAGAGGGAGAGAAAAGATGAGAGAATGTGAGAGGGTGAGAAAGAGAGAGATTAAGGGGGGGGGGTCTTGTCACTTTGCGGTATCGCACAAAGACAAGGTCAGTTAGTTTAAGCATACACAGTACTTTTTCTTAGCCTATCTCATCGGATTTAGAGAATATGGAAAATCACTGTTGAAGGAATTATACACACACACGCGCATTATCTTAGACACACAAATGTACACACCCACGCACGCAGGTCAGAGCCTGGGGAAAATGTGATGAGACAGCATTCGCCACAGCACTTTTTTTTATTGTGATATAGTTGGATAAAACACATAGACACAATGCATTAAAAGTGCTGGATTTTAAAAAGGAACTGCCTCAAGGTTTGTCATCTCCTGTCTGATTTCTCTGACCCTCATATCGGATTACCGATTCAGGCTCTGCGCGTGTCTTAACCAATCGGATCCACTGAAGTCATAGGCTGGGGCATACCACACTTTTCATACTTTTTTCCCCGCTTCAAGATAATATATATTTAGCAAGCTTGATAACACCACTCCTGACAGACCCAAACAAGAACTCTTCAAAACACTGTGACGTATTGCTTGGAAATTAGATACCTTTTTCAATCAGATCAACTCTAGCCTAGATATTTGCACTCATTTTTATTCCCTTCAATGAATCAATAATCATTCTGTTATGCCGTCTCATAGGGCAAGACTGTAAACCTGCATTCAGCTCATTCCATGCATAAAAAAATGCATAACCATACTGGCGTTTCTAAATTATCTTCCAAGACTGAAAACCTTCTAATTACATTTTTTATTGCCTACCACACAAATGACCAGAATGACAAGTTACTCTGACACCAACATACTGACATCAATAAAATGTACATACATTCTTAAATGCGACCAATTTTAGCCAAGGCCAATGAGAAACGTGGAGACGTATTGTACAGTACGACAACAACATTACAGCCCACCAACATTCCAGTGATACTGTCTCACAAACAGCGTTTCACAAAAATGTATTTTTAAACATTGTTAGAAGTCACTGCCAGCTGTACATTGACATCAACCACATTGACAGCCACAATAACTGTCAGATATTGGCCACGCATGCTTCCCTATTTCAGGCTTGCCGACTGACACAACTTAGCTACTACTTTCGGTCAAATCACTAACAACTAGGGTTGCCACCTTCAATGTGGAAAAATAAGGGACACCTTGCCAGTGGCCCCAAGCCCAGGGGACACAAATGAATTGAGGAGTCTGTGGGTCCTCCCCAATGAGATTTTGGGTGTCAGACGCTTAATTTCCAGCATTCTGCAGAATTTTTTTAATGCACCAATTTGTGCTTTTTATGCCTCATTTTCAAAGTCCTCTGCAACTGTGAACATGAATGTAATGGAAATAGAGTCAATAAGAGTAAAGAACAGTTAAATGAATTATATTAAGGATTAAAACATCAGATCTTAGACATGGGCAATATGTTTGGTCTTTCAAAATAAACTATTAGGTATATTTGGAAGAAGCAAGAACCCACCCTCCAGGAAGGGTGGGGTGCCTAGCTTTTTCTGTTGCTGCTCCCATGCTCTGGAATGGTCTCCCATCCCACATTAAGTCCCGTTCCACCACTGACATTTTTAAATCAAATAAGCAGGGCGGGTCTTCTGCTTACAGTCAACTGTCAACTTGCGTATCTGGGAGATGCTAACTGCTAACGCTAGTCTGACTCTCTGTAACCAGGGCAACGATGACGTTCAGTGACAGACAACTCGCCGGTCATTCTGATTTAATACTTCTCTGCTATGTCTCATGAAACTCGTTTTATTTTTTCTCGTGTCAATCCAAGCTCGTGAAAACGTACGGTAGGGTGTGCATGAAAATACGGGACAAATCGCGTGATTGATTCTGTAAGGGACAGTGCATTTTATTTTTTCAATACAGGACGATCTCGTATTATACGGGTCGGGTGGCAACCCTACAACAACATATTTAGAAAATGAATAAAACGTTGTTGTTAAATATGTTTCTCTCTATTCGCCAGTTTTACGTTTAATCATTTGTGTTTTGTTAGGAGCGGAAAGACGGCCTGAATATGTGGCTTATTATAACATGTTTAGGGGCCTGTTCATCAGATGGATTTTCTGTTGGATTTTGGTTGCTAAATGGGCTGGCTGGGTTCAAGCCTGTTACACTTCACGTGGGTCTGCTATGATTCCGATATGAACCAGTCTTGCCTGATGGGAGCTGAATTCTGAATACGGACAGTTCAAAGTCTGCAGGGCTTTGTAAATATAATTGTTTTGCAGGCTTATCGCGACGAGCATCACCTCCGGTGTGTAAATAAATTAATCTGCCTTTTACACATCCTGCCCACCTCCCGCTGAATCTTTGTATTTTCGACTGCGACTCTATTTATAAAGTGATACGTTACAATAAAATTCTTATCTAGTTGACCACACATGGCAGCTGCTGTACATTTATTATAACGCCGGGTTGACAGGGAGTTTTAAGTCCTGTAGGCCTAACCACGGCTCGATGGACTAACTGGAGTATTCCGAGTACTGTGCAGTGGAAAAGATTTGTCTGGGCCAAAATCATTTGGGGCTATTGCGCTGAAAGCCCTTGTGACGCCTGTAATGTAATTAATAATAAAAGTGTACAAGGTTAAAGCAGTTTTTTTGTTTTTCACCAGATGACCTGATTGGTGATTGGGCCGATATTTAACGCTTTTCATCAGATGAAGGAAGATACTGTACGAGTCTAGAGATAAGATATTTGATCAGGAAAACTACCCCAGTAATTTGTGTTTGTCACACATCTCCAGGAAATTATGGGGGAATATCTTGATTCAACCGATTTAAATAGATTTGGGGAGATTGGGGTAATGTTAGGTAAAATGTTAGGGGTCGTATACATTTAAGGAGATTTGGGGCCGACTCACTCTCGGTCTCCGGGACAAACTCCTCTTCAGCGATTGGTTGTGTTTCCAGTCCCTCTTCCACTCTCTCCACCTATTGTCGACAAGAACAGGAACCATGTCACGGTACTAACCGGTTTAAACTTGGTCTGAAAGCGCCTGTATATGAAAACGTTGCGGTTAATTAAGCGTGCGCATCTGCAGTTAGGTCCGGAAATATTTGGACAGTGACACAATTTTCATAATTTTGGCTCTGTACGCCACCACAATGGATTTGAAATGCAATTGAAGTGCAGACTTTCAGCTTTAATTCAAGGAATTGAACAAAAATATCATATGAAACGTTTAGGAATTGGAACCATTTTTATACACAGTCCCCTTATTTCAGGGGCTCAAATGTAATTGGACAAATTTACATAATCATAAATAAAATGTTCATTTTTAATACTTTGTCAAGAATCATTTGCAGACAATGACTGGTTGAAGTCTGGAACACATGGACATCACCAAATGCTGGGTGTCCTCCTTTGTGATGCTTTCCCAGGTCTTTACTGCAGCTGTCTTCAGTTGTTGTTTGTTCGTGGGTCTTTATGCCTTAAGTTTTGTCTTCAGCAAGTGAAATGCATGCTTGATCGGGTTGAGATCAGGTGATTGACTAGGCGATTACAGAACATTCCACTTCTTTGCCTTAAAAAACTCCTGGGTTGCTTTCGCAGCGCCATCCAATCAACTCTGCTGACTTTTTCTGAATCTGAGCAGACAATATCCCTATACACTTCAGAATTCATCCGGCTGCTTCTGTCTTCTGTCACGCCATCAATAAACACCAGTGACCAGTGCCACTGGAAGCCATGCACACCCATGCCATCACACTGCCTCCATCATGTTTTACAGATGATGTGGTGTGCATCGGATCATGAGCCGTTCCAAGCCTTCTCCATACTTTTTTCTTCTCATCATTCTTGTACAGGTTGACCTTAGTTTAATCTGTCAAAAGAATACTGTTCCAGAACTGGGCTGGCTTTTTTTAGATGTTTTTTGGCAAAGTCTAATTTGGCCTTTCTATTCTTGAGGCTTATGAATGGTTTGCACCTTGTGGTGAACTGTATTTGCTCAGTATTTGCTCCTGTGAAGTCTTCTCTTTATGGAAGACTTGGATAATGATATGCCTACCTCCTGGAGTGTTCTTCACTTGGCTGGATGTTGTGAAGGGGTTTTTCTTTACCATGGAAAGGATCCTACGATCATCCACCACTGTTGTCTTCCATGGACGTCCAGGCCTTTTTGTGTTGCAGAACTCACCAGTGCATTCTTTTTTTCTCAGAATGTACCGAACTATTGATTTGGCTACTCTTAATGTTCCTGCTATCTCTCTGATGGATTTTCTTTATTATTTTGCAGCCTGAGGATGGCCTGTTTCACTTGCATTGAGAGCTCCTTTGACTGCATGTTGTGGGTTCACAGCAACAGCTTCCAAATGCAAATGCCACACCAGACCTTTTACCTGCTTAAATGATGAAGAAATAAGGAAGGAATAGCCCACACCTGTCCATGAAACAGCTTTTGAGTCAATTGTCCAATTGTCCAACCTTTGGTCCCTTGAAAAAGAGGGGGCTACATATTAAAGAGCTGTAATTCCTAAACCCAACCTCCAATATGGATGTGAATACCCTCAAATTAAAACTGAGAGACTGCACTTTAAGCCCATATTCATTATTTAACTGTTACTTGAATATATTTTGGTAAACAGCCAAAATAACAAAACTTGTGTCAGGGTAATATTTCCAGACCTACTGGAAGACGATTACCTCATGACAGGGGGAGTCCGTGTTGATGCCCCCACAGCTGGATCGACCCATCTGTGCCAGCGACGTCCCGTACCGCAGGGCCTCATACACAGGGTCCACTCCCCCTTTGCTGGACTCTGGAAATGCCAGCACGGTAAAAACAGTGATACTAAAAAAGGTCTGCCTGTGTTACGTCGATCTCTCTCACCCGGGATGCTCTATTGGCAATATACCACATATAAAACTCTAATACCGGTTTATATTGCTAT
>JACXGI010006618.1:23882-41276 GCA_016801175.1 Esox masquinongy
CCCCTCTGAGCCTGGGTCCTCTCTAGGTTTCTTCCTAAATTTCGGCCTTCTTAGGGAGTTTTTCCTAGCCACTGAAATTCAACACTACTGTTGTTTGCTCCTTGGGGTTTTAAGGCCGGGTGTTTTGTAAAAGCACTTTGTGACAACTGCTGATGTAAAAAGGGCTTTATAAATAAATTTGATTGATTTGATTGATTATAAACCGGTATAAGAATAGTAAAAAAATGTGTGATTTCCCACCCGTGGTATACAGCCTCTTATAAACCGCATGGTTTGAATCGTAAATGCTAATTGGATGATAGCCGTGGTATATGACACTGTATACCACGGGTATGACATTACTTATTACTGCCCTAATAACATTAGAAAAATATTTAAAAGGCATCTTGGGGGTTTGTGACTCAATGTGCCTAAGAACATCTCTTAGCCATGGTATATTGGCCATATACCACAGCACCCCATGTCTTATTACTTACATACACCCCGGCGCACAACCAATCAGCATAAAGGATGAAAACCACCTGTTTCATAATTAACAACATGAAAATGTTAATTATGCCTTGTGTCTAAGAAAAATACACACACGCTCTCCCGCTCACCTTGAGATGGTAGGACCTCCTTGACCACTCCTAGCATGTCGTTAGTCAGGAGAGGGGAGCTGAAGTTTCGTTTAAAGGCTCCCGTCTGTCAGGTGAGGAAAGTGAGATGGAAACGGGGATGAGAGAGCAGAGGAGACAAGATGAGAGAGGGGGGAGAGGGGAAGAAGAGAGTAATGAAAAAGAAGAGGATGAGAGAGATAGAAGATGGGGGAGGAGAGACGAGAGATAAATAAGAGTTATTTGAAAAGCTACCAGTGAAACAAAAAGAAATGCAACAGACTTTCCCACCATTACGTTTAGGAAGGAAGCGCAAAAGGGTGTATGTGAGAGTGTGAAAGTGTGTAAAGGTGTGTGCGCACGTAGCCACATGTTCGTGTGTGCGAGCGTGCACGTGCAGGAATGCCTGTATGTGAGCACATGAAGGGGATGCTGACTATGTATGACAGTCCCTTGGCAGTCTCTGGCTCGTGGGTCACCGAAGGTTGAACAGGCAGGCAGGTGGAACTCTATTCTTAGCCGTGCACATATGAAATGAACTGTACCTGCACTCTCCACTCATGTCTATCAGAGCAGCGACGCTCACACCTCATCTGACGACAGTTATACCAGTCCAGGATTAAATATCAGCATCTACCAAGCTGTTCTCCAAAGCCGTTAGGTCCAAAATAGCCCGTGGACGTGTGAGACGATGAATCACTTTTTGAGATTTTGAAATAGGTAGAGGATAGGACTCAAAGGTAGATGTGAGCTGGGTTTGAAAAAGTTGACATAGAGGGGGAGCTGTGTTGTTTTGTGTTGTTGTTTCCGGTATGATGTCTACCCAATGCAGCACAGCTTTTCGTTCATCTGTGCTGAATAATAATGAATGAATGAGAGCATATACAGAAAGGAGAGCTGAAGAGTTGAGTTCGCCCACCCCTGTGGTCTTGGCTTTAGTTCAGCCAACTAGAATCTACCAGTAATACCAGTAATACTAGTTACTACCAGTAATTTAACAAAGTTACCAGAATATGTTGAATAATACACTGTATGGTACCGATGGACAGATTCGTAATTTACATAAAACAAAACAAACAAAAAATGAAGCCATTTGTCTATTATGTCCATGAGTTTCAAGTAGAACATATAATTCATGAAACATACATAGTAACATAGCATACGGAGTAACATAAATAACAGTATGTTAAAAATGGTTGTGATAAATTACGCACAATCATTGATAGTTACCAAAACCTGGTAGCCTAATGGTAAACACTAAGCTTTACTAATGACATTCCCTGGCCTTGCGAACATCGTGAACTGATGAACAGAACAACTGGACAGGTTCTTCAGCAAATAAGGTCAAACATGCTCAAGTAAGGTGAATCAGGATGAGTGACATTACCCAACACCGAAAGACTTACATTAGTACTCTGTGCTCATGGATTGTCTTAAATTCGGTATGCTAACACGGTCTTGTGGTAATCTTATTTCAAATCAAACTTTTTGACGAACCGCGTAAGCGGAGCGAATGTCTCTTACTGAGTGAGTGAGTGAGTGAGTGAGTGAGTGATCTTGATCTTATTTCAAATCTTGAGATGGCAACACTTTGTATTACGGGCCGGCTGAACTAGGCTTGCCTGGTTTCTTGTTTTAATATGCTTTAGTGAAGCATAAAGCATGTCTCCCTGTTTCTAATTTCTGTTTCTAATACATTTAGTCTAATTTCTCATCCAGTGTCTAATATACCTATTATCACTGTAAAAAAAGATATACAAGGATATGGTGGGATTTGTAGTTAATAATGTGTATTTCTAATGAAAACAGTGGTTATCTTTCTTAGCTAAATAAATACTTTGAAAACCGAAATATGGTATGGGGACTTCCCTCTGAGAAGAAATATATACATTTGAATGTCTGTTTCATACGGACACATTTTTATGCAAATTCTTAACCCTATCAAGGGAGATGCTATATATTATACGCTATTGGCTGTGGACGAAGGCCAGAGATATTCAGCAGGACATCTGGGGAATAGGAGGGGCAACTTTGCTTTCTCTTGATCTGAAGTCAATTTAACCCTTATTGCTTTTCTTACTGCTTCTCTTGGGGCTCTTCTCGTCCCTGTCCAAATTACAGCTTCAACTCTGACAGGGTCAAACCATGATGACAGACAAAGGGAAAGATAGAGAGAGATGGAGAGAGAAAGAGATAGATAGGGATGGACAGAGAGGGAAAAACAGACAGAGAGGATGGTGGCAAGAGAGTAAAAACCAGACACTGAGAAAAAGAGAAAAGAACCCCAATCTATTTCAGTTAACTAAAGTCTTGTTTGTCATTTTGGCAGAAGGCCAGTCGTTTCGATTATTTGGGGTGAAACGATGACGAAAGACAAAGAGAAAGACAGAGAGGGGTGGAGAAAAGAAAAAGCTAGATAAGGATGGACAGAGTGGGAAAGAAGAAAAAGAGGAGGATGAGAGTAAAAACAAGAGAATGAGAAAGAGAGAAAATAAGGAGCAGACAGAGGGGTGGAATTACAAATCCTTAAATCCTGCCTTCATTACAATCCTTGATTTTGGGTTAGATTACACTTTCACCTTAGAAGATAATCCCAATGTCTGGAATGTCAAACACTAGGGCCAAAACACCTAACTTACCCCAAGAGACTGCCGTCCAATCCTGTGACAACACCCGCTCCCTTAGCCTTTGGCTCATTGCCTCCTCATTGCATTTTTGTAGATCAGACAGGACTGGATAGGTGTAAGCAACATGATGGCCAATCAGAATGCATGCTAGATATACATCTCCGGAAAAAATTAAGAAACCACCACAGCTTTTTCTTTCCTTTCCAAAAAAGTTGAAAAGGATAGTTTTGAGTGAGGAACAGAAGCGTTAAATTTGCAGTGGTCTCTTTATTTTAACCCTTCTGTTCCTCACTCAAAACCTTCCTTTTCGACTTTTTTGGAAAGGAAAGAAAAAGGTGCAGTGGTCTCTTAATTTTTTCCCGAGCTGTATCTTCAAATGGCCGGATAGGCTTTGCAGCGAACCACATCATTTAATAAAGCAACCCGATGTCCGAATGCTCAGTTGGTGACATGGCACAAAACTACTGGTTAATGCGTCTAAAGTGCGGTCCACGTGGAACTCAGCCAGGGGCTCTCAACCAAAACAATGGGAATACCCATTGAGATTCAGAGTTAACTCCTGCTATGACTCGACCCAAGATGACTTGTCTTTCTTTACAGTTTTCCAAACCCTAAACTCATTGTCATGTACACTACAAAGGAACAATGTAGCCAATATAAAGTCAAATTAATGAAATTCGAATAATAAAAATATATTCTAATTTAAATCACTCTCCTTACGGGTCACATTTAATTAGCGTACAAAGTGACACCAAAATGTATTGCACAGAAGAGGAGTGTAGAACAACAACTCTTGGCTAAACGTATGAACGAGCTAGCATGTCGCACTCCTCTCTCTTCCGGTTGCCCCAAAAATCCTAATCCCGGCTTTGTTAACTAAGCAGCAGACGTGGAAGGCTTCGAGGCAACCGTCCATGTCCTATCCTGCAGGAACCGTCCGCGCCTCAAACGCACCACATTTCACAGTGAATTAGCCACAGCGCCTGCTGAAGGGAGATATTGATTTTTCCGACCAACTTGAGAAAAGAAGAGAAAAAAAACATGAGAGGAAGGAGAGAGGCTGGACGTGACGGGGGCTGGATGGAGAGAAAAACAAAAATCTGGTGAGTGCCATCTGCCTCTCGATTTGTTCAAATAAAAATTCAGAGTCATTGCAGAACATGTTATATTAGCACTCGCCCTCTTCTCCACTGTCTTTGTCGGGTTTCAATGGTCAATTCTTCCTCCCCTTACAATTCCCCTGTCTATTTTTAGCTCTTCTGGAACATCTTTGGTAAAAAGCTTTCATACACTTATGAGAGGACTGGGACTAAGAGACTAAAAGCAGCCCATGCCAGGCCATCTTGGTCTTAGACAGGGTATAGGGATGTGGAATTGGGACAACCATGCCCAAAACACCCTGTTAGAGGGTGTTATAGCTGCGCCACTTTCCGTGGTTTTGGTTCTGGGAGCTGACACAAATAAATAGGTGGCCTTATCTCAATGGTGCTTTGTTAATTTCAAACATTTAAAAGATTGCATTACAAATCCAGACCCAGCTGCCTCTGCTGCATCTGTACTTCTTCAGCATGGATTCAAATCCGGACCACTGCTCTTTGAGCAATATCGGTCCTCTATTCGTCCCCACTGTCTCTGTCACTATAGCATTGAATGCCTAAAAAAAAGGTTCAGGTCTTGTACCTGCTCTCTGAATAGACGTACTGATGATTTATTCAAGATTATGTAACAATTTCCCTGCATAGTCAGTTTGGCAGAAAAGTCATCATTAGGTAAATGTTTATCTGTTGTTAGAGCTATACCCAGGCAAACAAAGAATATAGATAAGAATATATAGTGTATATTTAACCCTTGGGGGATGGACTAGAAACATAAACACCAATGTCACCTCAACGTCTTTGATTTGGAGTGTCAGAGTTTTTGAGTTCCTCACTCAAAACTTTCCTTTTCAACTTTTTTGGAAAGGAAAGAAAAAGCTGTGGTGGTCTCTTATATTTTTCTGGAGCTGTATATTAAGAGTTTTCACACACCGCTATTAGCAAATACGGTGACCCCACATCGGGTCAAGGCCCCAAGTTTTGGAAATGCTGTAATGGTTGAGAACAAGACAATGGTGGGGAAATCTGAAATAAGCTGACTCACCTTCCCAGTGCAAGGCTGTTGGGATAGTTCGGAGGAGCACCAAAGGTGAGCGCCCAGCTTACAGGATTTACAGCGCAGACCTTGCTTGGAGTTTCCTGCACAGATGGAGAGCTGGGTTAATTCGGTACTCCTTTGTACTACCACATCAGACTGAGGCATCAGCTCGTATGCCAGAATCCAGTAGTGGATCGATTCAACAAATCAACATTGAACATGGCCCTAAAACATCATTAGTAAAGTAACACCATTAGTGGGAGAGATGATATAGCAAAATAACTTTGGCGGATCATTTACATTTCATGTCGCTGCATTGCATTAAGGGAATACTCGACCAGAATCGACCTACCCTGGATTACGTGTTTGCATTGCTGACAGCAGGTGGGCCGGCGGAAGACGTGCTCCTGGAAACAGTGGGTCTTCACTGGCCGGGCCTGGAGTTGGGTTTTAGAGGTCATTGAGAGAGAGGGACTCAGGGAGGGCGAGTGGGACGCCAGTGAGGGGTTGGGGCTGATCGACGGGGAGAGGGAAGGGGAGCGCTCGCAGGTCAGCTGTGTCTCCCCGAACGGGGGTGGGGAGGGGGGAGGCGGAGGAGACTCGTGGATGATCCCAGAGAGAGGGGGGAGTTCGCCGTTGCTGCCACGCTGGAAGAAGTTGTCCACGCTCTTGCTGCGCATGACCGACTTCAAGGACAAGGAGCGCTTCAGTCGCTGAAGCTGCAGAGAGAGCCGAGAGCAGAAAATGGGGTTAGCGTGAACGGATAAGAGCAGTGACGTCTCTAGCCTCTAGGGGGCCCTAAGCAACATTTGAATTGGGGCCCCCTCTCCCCCAGCGGTCGTGGGCTCACTAGCAGTCGGACCCCGTAACATTCGGGGGCCCTAAGGGACCACTTATGTTGCTCATGCCTAGAACCGGCCCTGGATAAAAGGCACGAGTTAATCACAGCAGTGCGGTCATTACCTCCTCGATCTTTCCTAGCCCCCCCATGTAATGATGACAAATGGTTGGGTGAACCTCGGTGGTTGTAGCTCAACAGGCTTAGATAGACTTGTAGTGTTCCACAAGCATCTGACCAAAATTCTACCACTTCTTCTCAAGATTACGACCTGCAGATCTAACAGATGCACTGATGAAGAGCGACTTACCGTTGGGAATGTATATGGTTTTATGCATTCATTTCTTTTTCAACTTTCCCCACTTGGGAATCTATCCCACAAGATTGGCCTGGCAAGTGCCATGCTCTTACCAAGCAAGCTACCTTCACTCAATGCTTTATTCACTTTTATCATTCCCTATCAGTCCCTCTTAGAATGAAACAACCAAAGAAGGAACCATCTGACCTAAAAGGAAACCAGAAAAGGAACCAGGCAAGCTTAGTTCAGCCGGCCCGCGCTTAAAATAAATAAATACAGTCGCCCTCACCGGATTTGAACCTGGGCATCCCGCGTGAGAGGCACTGTCTTTAAACACCACGCCACGGCACTACATCACTCGCTAGACACCATTAAGCAATGTGTTAAACTAACTAACGTTTTTTACTGTTTATTTCCACCACAAATAGCGTCTACGTATGGCGTTTGCCACAGGCCGTTTTAACTGCGTATTAGCCAGTAATAGGCTTTACCAGTATCTACTAACTTACTGGAATAGTCATAAGAATTGAGCAATTGCTAGCGAGACTGAACTTTACACTGCCAAAGCTATTTCATTTCATGGCATAACAACGTACTTTTTTCTTTCATTCGTGAATTACATTGATACAAAATAACTATCAATAAAGGTGACGATAACTTTTTCATCAAGTGAAAAGACGAGAGAATCGTGTAATCTACCAGAAAGTCGCAATACTGTATAACTGTAAACAGTTTTAGTTTAGGCTTACCCTAAATGTTGTAGCCAGCTAAGTTTCTGTCTATCTTGGCCCAAAAAGCATGCCCGGGTGTGTACTTCAAAAATCCACAAGAAATAGTCACAATATAACCGTGAACAGTTTTATTGCAGCCATTAAAATTAAAATAAATAAAAGTTCTCACTAGATTCAAACTTAGGTCTTCCCTGTGAGAAGCACTGTCTTTAACCACTACGCCACAGCACTACATGTTCCATAAGTCGCTAGACACCATTGAGCATTGTGTTAAACTGACTAACGTTTCTTGTTAAGTTTACCTCCACCACAAATAGCGTCTATGAACTGTATGGCTTTTGCCACTGGCCGTTTTAACAGCTTATTAGCCAGTAATAGGCTTACTAGTATCTACTAACTTCCTAGGAATAGTCATGAGAATTGAGCAATTGCTAGCGAGACTGAAGATGAAATTTTCCATGCCAGAAACAGTCGCAACATAACCGTAAACTGTTTTATTTCAGGCTTTCTATAATGCAGATACAGAAGGTTATAGCCAGTGAAGTTTTTGTCTATACGGAATAATTCATAACGCATACTTTGTTTTGCCTGTGAGGAGACATGAACTCGGGACCTATAGTATGCAGGTCCACTTCTCTAACCACTACACTATTTAACAAGGGGTACTCAGTCAGTCAGTCACTCAGTCAGTCAGTAAGAGACATTCGCTCTTCTTGGCCGGCTCCGCTTACGCGGTCCGGCAAAAAGAAAAACGTCTTATGGACGTTGAACGTTTTAGCAGCAAAAAATTGCAGCTCAAAACATCGCTTTGAATAAGAGGGAAAAGGCTATGCAGAAGAGTTTCTGCAGCGGGGCCAAGAAGCGATACAAAGACCCCCGCAGTAATCTCTGACTGTCCTTCCCCCACCACACATCACTTGGCTTGAGACGTAACCATCTTCGGTTTGGATCAGAAATGTGCCACCCCTAGCAGTTTCAGGGAACTCAAGTCAATACCCCTTAAAATTCAGATTTGATTAGTCTATTGACCCGTCTGCTCCTTTGTACACTGCCAGGCACTGATGCACGGCGAAGAACAAACACCCAGTTGATTTTTGATTATTCACTCCTCCTCCGACCCACTTCAGGGGGCTCACCCGGGCATCGACTGCTCATCATCAGGGACCTAATGATGGAAGCTCACAAGGAGCTGAAGACAGAAGAGGAAGTGTGGGGGGATAGTGAGAAACATGGGGTGTTGGGTGTAAAGGAACAATGATCACTCAGTAGGGAAGTCGGGTAGAAAGGGAAGAATGATTTTACAGTAGGTGTTAGCTGCCCCGGTGTTTTCGAAATGAATAAATATACACCATATGTTTCAACATATTTGGAAAAATAGAATAAGTAGAATTTGTAGAATTTGTTTTTGGCAGGCTTATGAGTTTGTAGATCACAGAATACCTGCAAAAAGTCTATGGAAGTGTACATGAAGAACAAGGTCAAATGGGTCAACAATTTGAAAGAAAAAAAATCAAATAGGCTATTTGAATGGGCCACCAGTCATCCTTAAAAAAGCCTATTAAAAAAGAGCACGGATGCAGCTCCAGGTAAAAAAAAAAAACATTCTGGCAAGAGGCGCTTGCTAATGGGTCAACAGAGAGAGCTCTTTTCATCACTCAAGGTAATTGGCGTCAGTGGAGCCATGGCTTAAAGAAACGAAAAAGAGGGACCCACTCAACATTATTGATGACTTTCTCTCCGAAAGAGCAGAGATGAGCTCTTGCAGGTGCAGAAGTAAGGGAAACAAAGACTCGACGACACCCGCGCACATATCCACGCAAACAAATACGCATTTTACTATCCATAAAAATACTGTGAATAACATTCCCATTCAAAGTCCAATTTTCCCTTACCCTCAACCTAACACTAACCTTAACCCCCGAAAACCTTACCGTAACCCCAACTCTTAACTTACACAAGCTAGCATACACAACTACACTGTACTACCACTGATCAGCCATAACATTATGACCACTGACAGGTGAAGTGAATAACACTGATCATCTTGTTGTCATGGCACCTGTCAGTGGATGGGATATATTAGGCAGCAAGTGAACATTCTGTCCTCAATGTTGATGTGGTAGAAGCAGGAAAAATGGGCAAGCGTAAGGATCTGAGTGATTTTGACAAGGGCCAAATTGTGATGCTAGATGACTGGGTCAGAGCATCTCCAAAACTGCAGCCCTTGTGGGGTGTTCCCAGTCTGAAGTGGTCAATACCTATCAAAAGTGGTCCAAGGAAAGAAAAGCGGTGAACCAATGACAGGGTCATGGGCGGCCAAGGCTCATTGATGCATGTGGGGAGCGAAGGCTGGCCCATGTGGTTCGATCCAACAGACGAGCGATGTAGCACAAATTACTGAAAAAAGTTAATTCTGATACTGATAGAAAGGTGTTAGAACACACAGTGCATCGCAGTTTGTTGCGTATTGGGGCTGCATAGCCGCAGACCAGTCAGGGTGCCCATGCTGACACAATGTGCATGTGAGCATCACAACTGGAGCACGGAGCAATGGAAAAGGTGGCCTGGTCTGATGAATCATGTTTTCTTTTACATCACGTGAATGGCCGGGTGCATGTGCGTCGCTTACCGCTTACACACTCCAGGTAAATGTATCTTTCACTACGACAACGACCTGAAGCATACAGCAAAGACAACGCTAGAGTGGCTTTGGGACAAGTCATGAATGTGCTTCAGTGGCCCAGCCAATGACTAACCCTAACCCTATTGAACATCTGTTGAGAAACCTGGAAATTACAGGATCTACAAGGAAGAATGGGAAAAACTTCCCAAATCCAGGTTCACAAAACTGGTAGAAACATAGCCAAGAAGACTCAAAGCTGTTGTCCCTCCCAAAGCCATGTCTTTAAAATACTGAATAAAGGGTCTGCTTACATGTGGAAATTCAATATTTCACTTTAATAGTTTCAATAAATTAGTTTTTTTTGTCATTATTGGGTATTGTGTGTACATGTAGATTGGTGGCAAAGAAAATAATAGAATGAATTATAAATTAAGACTATAACAAAACAAAACTGAAATGGTCTGACCAGTTTCCATTAGTAATGAAATCATGAAAATCTTTGTTTTTATTTAGGGCATTCTATCTCTTTAATACTGTCTACCACTAGCAGCACCAAATAAAAATTGGGTCATGTTTAAATGTACACAGCAAATAAAGGTGATTCTGAAGTTAATATGAACACAACAGGAATGTTCCTGGAATATTGTACTTATAACACCCCTATCCAAATGTTTTCACAATGAATCATTCACACATCACATCATTTACACAGCAATTACAGACATTTGGCTGGATCTTTCAATTGTTGAATAAAAATTATATTCTTCTCATGAAATTCCCCGATGTGGATTCGAGCCATTAAGCTTTGGTGTCAGCAACTGATTCCACTCAGGCCCCTCAGGCGATGATTCCAGCGCAAGGTGGTGAGCTCCTTCACCCACCCTTCCAGTTGCTTTAGTTGAACCCAAACCTTAAGCAGTTTGGGTTGATGCCTAAAGTGTTAACCGTTCAGTTGTTTCTGTTTGATACCTGTAACACAGAATTAATTCATAAAAATGTCATAAAATAGCCGGTTGTCTATAAAATGTCAAATTTCGACGTAAATCTGTGAGTTCTCGCTCGACAACCTCCCTAATGCGCCACTGAAAGCACACCTAAGTACCTCCACGCATTACAGTCGAAACGCTCTAGAGTGTATCCCACTGAGCTAATCACCACACAGTAGGTTCGTGGCCATTTAATTCCACGGCTCTTAGGTTTTGCCTACATGGCTGTCATATCAATATGCAGAAGCAAAATCCGAAAGGGTCTCTCATTCTCCGGCGCTGTCACGGAGTGCGTCAGCTTTGAACAGGAGGGCCCTGTGACAGGCTCGGGGGTCCCACGGGCGCTTTTACACCTTACACCATTAGTCCTCCCCATAGTGAGAGCGCGAAGCCTCTGACT
Organism: Esox masquinongy; assembly: GCA_016801175.1. Lineage (NCBI taxonomy): Eukaryota > Metazoa > Chordata > Actinopteri > Esociformes > Esocidae > Esox > Esox masquinongy. The sequence goes on from JACXGI010006618.1 coordinate 35,115, forward strand.
TCTAACTGTTGTATTTACCGCTCACACCTCAGGGGGACGAAGGACGTGAGGTGGCACGAGGTGTTGCGTGGGTGTGAGTGCAGGGGTTGGGGGCTGACTGCAAGTGTGTGTGTGCCGCGCTGGGGGAGGAGACTGTGTGTGTTTGCAGTGTGAGTCCACGTGCGCGTGCGCATCTGTATGACTGTTCACACACGCGTGGGTGTTAGCGCAGAGTCTATTTACATGCGGCTAGGGTAAATGGCGACTACCCAAATGTGCTTATCTACTTCTTGTCTCTGTCCCCATGTACCCCTACGTTAGGAAAACATGAAAGCCCCTCATCCGTCCGCTCTCTCCCTCAGGTGCCGTTACATCTATTCATAGTTCTGAACAACTGGCTGCTCAATTAGCGTAAAGAGAGAATAAAAGGAGCTGTAGAAACAGAGGGTGATGGAGATAACAGGACATATGAGACCAAAAGCCAGACAGGGACTCAAAAGAGCAAAAAGAGGGAGAGAGAGAGGAGATAGAAGTATACCCTTCTTCTTTCTTTGTAGCCTTTGAAAGCGAAAAACAATGTTCCAGGCCGTTTTTCCTCCCCTCCCAGAGATAGACAGATAGACAGATGGCAGAGACAGAGGCAAGGCAGACTGTGGCCTTGTTCTCCTTCGGCTGTTTGAAGATGAACAGAGCACTGTTTTGGCAGAAGGGCTAAAAATAGAATGTTGTGATATGCGTAGATGAATTAATGATTATGGAGGCATTCACATGACATGCTTCGCAAGAACGTCAAGATATCGAACACAAAAAAAAACACTTGCTGCTGGTCGCTGTTACGCGTTGACTGTTTCTCACATCTGTCATCTAATAAGTTGAGCTCACTTTGGAAACGAACTGGCTTTAATTACATAAAATTGTCCGAAGTCTAAAATAACAAGAACACAGGTTAGAAAAACAAAAGAATTATCAGACTGGGAGTGTATCTCTGTCATGTTCTTCTGATTAAAAAATGTAGCACTTTTGTACATTTATAATTGTTTATTCATGCTGTTGCTGCCAATAAAATATCTGAAACAAATCAAGCTGGCTAACTTTTCTCCCAAAGGGTTCACAGGAATTAAAATGATCTATCTGATATGAACAGATTTAGTGGACCTAAAGAATATTAATTTCTACAGTTGAAATAAAAGGTATTTCAGCTATCATGGTGTCCACCTGGTCGTCCCTGTCCTTGTCCACCTGGTTGTACAGCTGATCTGGATTCTGCCTAAAAACGTCAGACACAGCCCACCTGTATTTATTGACCCGGTCATCTGAACATTCAAAATATTGTTGTGTTGTAAAAGGATTGTGTACTTTACCCTGTACAGCCAGATGAGTACTGGCCACCCCTCAGAATCCACCTTCACCTCTAGGCTTATTCCTAGGTTCTGACCCTACCAGGGAGAAGTTTCTATCCACTGTGCATCAATGTCTTGTTGTTGCTTGCCCTTTGGGGTTTTAGAATGGGTCTGACTAAGCACTTTGTGTCAACCGCTGATGTAAAAATGACTATAAAAATGACAAAATAACATGTACTGATTGTTGATTATAGTTCAGCATTCAACACTATTGTTCCCACCAAACCCCGCACAAGCTCAGAGCACTGTGTGCAGAAACCTGCTTGTCCAACTTGATGCCGGAACATTCTGATGAGCAGACCTCTGGCTGTAGGGAATAACACAGGGGACCCCCCAAAGGTGTGTCCTCAGCCATCAGCTGTATTCCCTGTGTGGCTCTTCACGACTCCAACGCCCTTCATCATCAAGGTTTGCAGACTTCAAAGTCTTGCAGGCCTGACAACAATCAACCAGAAGTCCAACTCATGAAGAGGAACCCAACCGTCTTTGCGACGTCAGGACATCAACCTCTATCTTACCGTCAGCACAAAGACGATGGTTATTGTCTGGATTAGGAGGGGAAACGCATTAATGGTGCAGCAGTGGAGAGTCAGCAGGCTCAAGTTCCTCAGCGTTCACATAGATCAGGACTCGGGATTGACCATCGACGCCACCGAGGTTGCCAACAAATGAAAGTCTCTTGACCGGCTCCATCACCACCTGACATGGGAACTGCTCCCGGGGGCACTTCAGCAGGCCCAGTACATCACTGGAGCCAAGCTCCCAGCCATGGAGGACATCATCCCGAAGCGGTGCCTGGTGAAGGCCCACGGTGTCATCGAAGACCCTGCAAACCTCAGCCGTGTCTGGTTCATCCGCTTAATGTCAGTCAGGCGGGTAGGGCTGCGACGGTCATTGGAAAACTCATGAAAATAATGTAACCTCCAAAACTGTCTCAATATATTCAGAAATAATGAACGTTTGGTTTAGAAAAAAAGCAAACAGCAGGTGTTTTAGTTATGGTTATGAAAACATGTTTTTCGAACTTCCTCTGCTTTACAGTGTCTACATATCCTCTTTCTACCTGTCTTTAATGCTCTAGCACCACTAAGATGAGCAGGATTGAGCAGGGGCAGAGTAGCGATAGGAATCTTTGAAGCAGGTCAAGATACAGCTCCGGAAAAAATTAAGAGACCACTGCACCTTTTTCTTTCCTTTGCAAAAAAGTTGAAAAGGAAGGTTTTGAGTGAGGAACAGAAGGGTTAGAATTAAGAGACCGCTGCAAATTGAACGCTTCTGTTCCTCACTCAAAACCTTCCTTTTCAACTTTTTTGCAAAGGAAAGAAAAAGGTGCAGTGGTCTCTTAATTTTTTCCGGAGCTGTATATTAAAAGGTGAGTTGTCTTTAAGGCCAAGCCTAAAATAGCTTGGTGAGGACCAGCAGAATGTCCACATTTTCCCTTATATACCAGGTCTATCCCTCAAATTTTTCAAACTCGCACACTACACACAAACAAAAGAAATCACAGACTGGTCAAGACAAGTCTCACGTCTCATGAGTGGACATGTCCGGTTATGCCATGGGTATGACTGACTTATGCTCAATTCTTAAACTGCCAGTGAATCCCATGAAAGTAACAGCTTCCATGATCGTATAAAATCTCTGTTTTGGAAGATACAAACTAAATGACCAAATGTTTTATGCCACTTACACTTAGTAGTGCATTTGTAACGCTATAATAAATGTTTCTGACCCATAACCAGTTATTTACTGTCATTTTTATGGGGTTCAGCTGCTCGTTAGATAAGACCCTGGTCAGTGCTTACAGTGCACCGACAAACTCTAACAGAAACAGATCATAGGCCTGACCTCTGATAACGACGAGTCAGCCTATAGAGACAAAGTAAGGTCACTGACTTTGTGGTGTCAGGAAAACAACCTCTAGCTTAATATCAGCAAAACGAAGGAGATCACAGGAAGCAGCGGCGGGGAGACCACGCCCCCATACACATCAATGAGTCTGCAGTAGAGAGAGTTCACAACATCCGGTTCCTTGGTGTCAACTTCACCGATGACTTGACCTGGTCTCATCACTCTAACATCTTGGTGAAGGAGGCCAGGAAACGGCTCTTCTTCCTAAGCGGATTAAGGACATTTGGCATGGATTCCAGGATACTCACCAACTTCTACAGATGCACTATCGAGAGTATCCTGTCCGGCTGTGTCACCGCCTGGTATGGCAGCTGCACCGCCCTCGACCGCAAAGCACTTCAGAGGGTGATTAAAACAGCAGAGAGCATCACAAGGTCTGACCTGCCATCCCTGCAGGATCTCTACACAGAGAGGTGTAGGAGGAGGAGCAAACGAATCATTACAGATCCCAGCCACCCATGCCATGGACTGTTCACCAAGCTGTCGTCAGGCAGAAGGTACAGGAGTATTCCGTCCAAAACTAACAGGCTACGGGACATTTTCTTTCCTCAGGCCGTAAGGCTGCTCAATTCAGGAACCCCTCTTCCCTTCCATCCATAGTCCCATGCACACCTGTCACTTTATATCATGCTCATCTGCCAATTATATCATGCACACCTGTCACTTTTACATTGCACTATGGTTGTAGAGTTGTATAGTTATTGTTATTGATGCGTGTTTTTTGTACAGTATAGTTATTATTATTTATGTGTATTTTTGTACAGTGTTGTTATTATTATTGATAGTTTGTGTTACCGTCTTATTTTTATATTATAATTACTGTTACTTTTAACAATTTAACTTTTAACTGCACTGTTGGGAGTAGGAAAACCAAGCATTTCATTGCCATAACTTGTTGTTGCAAATGACAAATAAACCTTTTGAACTTGAACTTGAAAACACAACCAAACAACGTATAGACATTTATTCAATAACATTGGAAAAATCTGTATTTTAGAGAAGTAAATGCTACCTTTTTATGTACAATGACCCCAAACATACAGCCAAAACCACACTGGAGTGCCTCAAAAATAATGTTCTGGAGTGACCCAGTCAAACGTTGACCTCAAACTAATTGATTATATGTGGAAAGGCTTGAATATTTCTGTTCTTCAAAAGTCCCTATCCAACTTGATGGAGATAGAGCAATTTTCCAAAAAGGTATGGGTAAAAATGCTCAGTCCAGATGTGCAAAGCTGGTAGACTCATGGCTGTAATAGCTGCCAAAGGTGCCTCTACCAAAAATTGACTGAAGAGGGTGAATACTTTTGCCAATCAATTATCTTCTGTTTTGTATTTTTATTCAATTTGTAGATTTTATTTTTCACTTTATTGACATTATGGACTTCATTCATTGGACTTCAAATCCATTTGGTTTTCATGTTATAACATGAAAGTCCAATGAAAGTCCAATGAATACATTTGATAGCCACTGTATTAGGCAAATGTTTTGATTCACACTGCTAAGGGAGAAGATTTCAATGTGTTACATGTGAAAGAAATCAATGGCCACCCACTGTCTTAAATTTTATCAGTTTCTGTCAGACCAGCATGCACTGTTCTGGCTCCTTCTGCCTCGCCTTTTTAGCTTATTTCGCCTAACCTACCAAGGGGAGAGAACTCTGGCATCCTATTGATTATCATGTGACCCTCTTTTGTTAAGCTGACAACCTACACTGGTAGCAGGCTAACTTCCACTCAATTGTTTGTAAACTGAATAAATACTCATTAGTATCCTGATTCCTCTCATCCTGTGTTTTTTTCCACAACAGCAACTGGCATGCTAAGGTTTGAGGGTATGTATATGTGGAGAGGAGCTAGCTATCTGTAGCATCTCTAAATCCTAGCCGTTTAAGTATTACAACATCTGCCTAAGCAGCTTAGCTATTAGCATAATGTGTTTGACGTCCTCACATTACACCGGAATCACAGAAGTCATCAGTCTGCTGGTAACGGGTGAAAGCAGGTCTTGGAGGAAGAGTTGATTTGGGACACAACCTCTGACCAACTTTACTGCTCTATTGGATTCTGGATATCCAATGGCGTTTGAACACACACACACACACACACACACACACACACACACACACACACACACACACACACACGCGCCCACCACTAGTCCAAGCTCCTTCTCAGGGACAGGGATGGTTGGGTTCAGACATATTTGCAACAGGCAAACTGACACGTTAAGTTTCTCTAAACACATTATTATTAAATACAGTGAATATTGATTGTTTTAAGAAGGTGAATGTGTTACCATACATACAAACACACACACAAATACACACTCTCTGACGCTCTGACTGTCCTCTTTGTCACTCATTTAGCTGTATAGATCCGTTTCATCTTTCGTTGTGTCTCAAACAACTTTGGCTTACGCCTTCCTGACACACAAAATACGCTGCATATTTAATATGAATACTGACGATGAGCCTACTTCATTAGTCACAGAGTAACTGCCTTTCCACTCTCTGATTCACATTGCCAGCTGTAGCGTCTTTAAAGGGATAGGCCACCCAAATTAAAGTTGGCCAGTGGCCAGGTGAATAAAATCAAAGCGTGGATTGCTGGTGAACCTAACTGGCGTCAAGACTCATGAATGTAATTGCAGCAGTGGAAGGTCCTCACTGTTTAAACACAATCTGCTCTTTGAAGACTTTTCTAGGTCAGCACTTGCGAAGCGCAATCAACGGCACTACAAGGGTTGTCATTCCAGAGTTTATAAAACGATCAGGGTCTTTCATAACTGGCGGTCTTTTCACTTTGCTTACTCTTCTATCTCTCTTTGCTCTCTCCCCGTCTTTCTCTCCCCTCAATCTCTCTCATTCGT
>JACXGI010006619.1:0-41180 GCA_016801175.1 Esox masquinongy
GGCCTTTGCAGGTGTTTTGAGTTAATTAGCTGATTAGAGTGTGGCACCAGGTGTCTTCAATATTGAACCTTTTCACAATATTCTAATTTTCTGAGATACAAAATTTGGGGTTTTCATTAGTTGTCAGTTATAATCATCAAAATTAAAAGGAATAAACACTTGAAATATATCAGTCTGTGTGAAATGAATGTATACATTACACAAGTTTCACTTTTTGAATGGAATTACTGAAATAAATCAACTTTTTGATGATATTCTAATTATATGACCAGCACCTGTATATTCAGTTGCTCTCTCCTTCCCCTTACAGTATATATTCAGTTGCTCTCTCCTTCCCCTTACAGTATATATTCAGTTGCTCTCTCCTTCCCCTTACAGTATATATTCAGTTCCTCTCTCCTTCCCCTTACAGTATGTATTCAGTTGCTCTCTCCTTCCCCTTACAGTATGTATTCAGTTGCTCTCTCCTCCCCACTACAGTATATTTTCAGTTGCTCTCTCCTTCCCCTACAGTATATATTCAGTTGCTCTCTCCTTCCCCTACGGTATATATTCAGTTGCCCTCTCCTTCCCCTACGGTATATATTCAGTTGCCCTCTCCTTCCCCCTACAGTATATATTCAGTTGCCCTCTCCTTCCCCTATGGTATATATTCAGTTGCTCATCCTTCGGCTCTGAGGTCTACAGATACATTTCTCAAAGCAGTGTTGGCGATGGAGCGTGTTTGGGTGAATAATGACATGAAGACATTTCGTAGGGCATTGGGGAATAGATTAATCAAGCATCATTCATCAAAGTTCCGTCAAGCCCAAAGTAAATGCGAAGGTGCACCCATTCACTTTTGGACAGGATTGATCGGAATGCATTTTCAAGCACAAGACAATGGTGCACATCTGTGATTGATCACCAGTCCTGGAATAGTTCTTTAAATTTCAGTGATTGTTCTTAGTAGCATCTGATATCACAAATAACTTTCCAGTCATTTCAATGTCTGACACATTTCCTTTTAATGATCATTCCAGATTATTCTGTGAGATATAAACACATGAAAACATGTCATGGCCGCGTGCTCTGCAAATGTCAGTGACTGACACTTGCAGAATGTTTGTGAAGGCCATAAACATTTAGTGCCATGTGGTCTTCCATTTGATCTCTCTTTAAGAATGACCCATTACAAGACGGTGCTGCATCTGATAGTTGCGGTCGAACATGGTTTCTGATCGATTGCTTTCTTCTTGGTATATTTTATGTTAATATAATTTTTGGGGGTATTATTATTATTATTATATAACCACCATCATTTCCTATTACTCAGAAAACTTTCTGATAATCACAGCGATCATTGACCTCAATCTGGTTTACGACCATTACATCCGTGTTCCAGAATGTACTGCTAACTTTGGACCAGGAACTATAATCCACAACACTCCTGTCCTTCTAGCAAACGTACAATTGCTAGAAATTAGACCCAATGAGATATGTTTGAGACTATCCAAACAGTGGGACCTGAAGAACTGTAGTTTTCTATGCTTTACAGTGGTGTGCCTGATCAACAACAGGGAAAACATACAGTTAGGTTCGGAAATAATTGTACAGACACAAGTTTTGTTATTTTGGCTGTTTAACAAAATATATTCAAGTTACAGTTAATTAAATAATATGGGCTTAAAGTGCAGTCACTCAGCTTTAAATTGAGGGCATTCACATCCAAATTGGAGGAAGGGTTTAGGAATTACAGCTCATTAATATGTAGCCCCCTCATTTCAAGGGACCAAAAGTATTTGGAAAATTGACTCAAAAACTGATCATGGACAGGTGTGGGCTATTCCATCATTATTTCTTCAATTAAGCAGGCAAAAGGTCTGGAGCTGATTCCAGGTGTGGCATTCGTATTTGGAAGCTGTTAGTGTGAACCCACAACATGTGGTCAAAGGAGCTCTCAATGCAAGTGAAACAGGTCATCCTTAGGCTGGAAAAAAAAATATCCATCAGAAACACACTGGTGAGCTCTGCAACACAAAAAGACATCCATGGAAGACAACAGGGGTGGATGATCATAGGATCCTTTCCATGGTAAAGAAACAAAAAAGGCAAAGAAGTGGAATTTTCTGCAATGGCTGAGTCATTCACTTGACCTCATCCCGATCGAGCATGCATTTCACTTGCTGAAGACAAAATTTAAGGCAGAATGACCCACGAACAAACAACAACTGAAGACAGCTGCTGTAAAGGCCTGGCAAAACATCACCCAGCATTTGGTGATGTCCATGCGTTCCAGACTTCAAGCAGTCATTGCCTGCAAAGGATTCTCGACAAAGTGTTAAAAATGAACATTTTATTTATGATTGCATTAATTTGTCCAATTACATTTTCCGTCCCTGAAATAAGGGGACTGCGTATGAAATGGTTGAAATTCCTAAACGTTTCATATGATATTTTTGTTCAACCCCTTGAATTAAAGATGAAAGTCTGCACTTCAGTTGCCTCTCGGTTGTTTCATTTCAAATACACATTTCATAATGCACCAAATGTTTTCAATAGGGGACAGGTCTGGACTGCAGGCAGGCCACTTTAGCACCTGGACTCTTTTACTACAGAGCCATGCTGTTGTGATACGTGCAGAATGTGGTTTGGCATTATCTTACTGAAATAAGCAAGGCCTTCCCAGAAAAAGACGTTGTCTGGGTGGCAACATATGTTGCTCCAAAACCTGTATGTATTGTTCAGAATTAATGGTGCCTTCACAGATGTGCAAGTCATCCATGCCATGTGCACTAATGCACCCCCATACCATCATGGATGCAGGCTTTTGAACAGTGCACCGATAATAAGCTGGATGGTCCCTCTCCTCTTTTGTCCAGAGGACGCGGCGTCCATGATTCCCAAAAATTCCCAAAAAAAAAAATTCTTAAATTGTTGCACTATTTGCCTGCACAGCCTTTCACAGAGTGGTGAACCCCTCCTTATCTTCACTTCTAACAGACCCATCCTCTCTGGAATGATCTTTTAATACCCAATCATTTTACTTACCTGTTGCCAATTAACCTAATAAGTTGTGTGATATACCACCAGGTTTCATTTTTTAGCATTACACAACTTTTCCAGTATTTTGTTGCCTCTGTCCCAACTTTTTTGAAATGTGTGCTGGCATCAAATTCAAAGTGAGCATATAATTTTCAAGAAAAAATAAAATGTCTCACATGTCTCAAAACATGTGTTTTGTTGTCTTTGTACCATTTCCCATTGAATATAGGGTTTAAATAATTTGCACATCATTGCATTCTGTTTTTATTCACATTTTCGCAGTGTCCCAACGTTTTTGGAAACAGGGTTGTAATCCTACGTATATACAGTATATCCTATATCCTGTATCTGCTTTTCCCAGTGGATCTTTTTTTACATTTACTCTTTTTGGAATTGCCATCCCAAACATATAGCTTACTTCTAACAGAATTACCTTGTCTGCAAGAACTTTTGTTTAAACCACCCTTTTTCGAAACACCCACCACCAATCCATTCAGCTGTCTATAAGCAAGAATTCAAACAGGAATTATTGTTGACACACTCAAAATGAAAGCAGGGATAGAAATCAGATGCTGAACTACAGAAGCTTAAGTTTTGCAAATTTAAATAGGATTACAATATGCTATTTATCTGACAACATAAGAAATGCATCAATGATTTTGTTCCCACAGTGACTACCTTAGAAACGAAATGATCACTTCCCTGGAACAACAGGGGCTGTGTCTTGGTCTCTGGATGTCCTTAGGATGTCCTCTGTTTGATGGGCATACATAAATAACCCAACCAGAGGCATTGGATTATAGGCAAAATCTGCACTACGACATTCAATAAGCCATCATACAAGCAAGGACTGAATATAGAGCTACAATCAAATCAATCAATCAATCAAATTAATTTATAAAACCCTTTTTACATCAGCAGTTGTCACAAAGTGCTTTTACAAAACACCCAGCCTGAAACCCTAAAGAGCAAGCAACAACAGTGTTGAAGCACAGTGGCTAGAAAAAACTCCCTAAAAGGGGCCAATATTTAGGAAGAAACCTAGAGAGGAACCAGGCTAGGAGGGGTGACCAGTCCTCTTCTGGCTGTGCCGGGTGACGATTTTAAAAGTACAAGTTGTAATAATTAATAAATGCATTGGGGCAGAGGGGGGGTCAGAGTGGCAGCTGCAATCGTCAGGTATTTTCTTGATCTGCAACACAACCAGACCAGGAGGACTTTGGACAGGGACAGCAACAAGTCTTTCGATGCTGGTACTCCTGAGTTGTGGTCCAAGACCTCATGTCCTCCTAAGTAAATGGAGCCGGAGACAAGGAAAGTTTAGAGAGTGCATTCCTTAGATTTACAAAGGATTTACAATGGAGAAGGAGAACTGATCCTACTCCCCCGGCACAATAATATAGCAGCGTAAAATCTTAGGGCTGAGACGGGGGGTCCAGTGACACTGTGGAGGCCCCAGACAAGGCCCAACAGGCAGGAAGTCAATCCACCCACAATGCCAAGCATCAACCAAAGGGACACCAATCAACCACAATCACCCTGAATGAGGGCGGAGGATTGCCAGCAGAGTTCACTCCAATTGCACGATGGGTGCAATGGAGAGACAACAAGCCAGTGAGTCTGCCCCCAAATGGCATTGGAGAGAGGGCATCCCAGAGGCAATGAGAGCCCACATGGCAAGACAGCAAGGGTGGACCTTATCAAGCCCTTCCGTTTACCTTCACACCCCAGGGCCAGACTACACTTAATCATAGACCATGCTACCATGCTGAAGCCTACTACCCCTGACAATCATCAACTGTGGCAGGGCTTAGATCTCTCACGACTATAAAGGAAAACCCAGCCGCATGCCTACCAGACAACTTAAATGCCTTCTCTGTTTGCTTTGAGGCAAGAAACACTAAACGATGCATTGGAGCACCTGCTGTCCTGACAGACTGTGCTCTGACAATCCATAGTCAAAGTAAGACTTTTAAACAGGTACACAACTGAAGTGCAACAGTGCCAGACAGAATATCAGGGTGCATGTTCATGCACAGACTAGCTGACTGTTTGTTTTTTCAACAGACATCTTCGACTTGTCCCTGAGACAGACTGTAGTCCAGCGAGGCCCTACCTCCAAATCTCGTTGTGCGAGACACACACACACACAGACACACACACACACACACATAATCAATCACTTAACATTTATGCTTAAACCAAGCACTAATGCCTAACCTTAACCTGTAATACCTAAACCTAAATATAACCCCAATTCTAACACTACACCCATTTTTGCTGGGGGGGGACAAAATAACAGAAATACCACATGGGAAAGGACTTTTACTTTGAGGTAACTAAATTTCAAACGTACCTGTAGAGGTCACATTAGGCCAGTTTAATTCAGCGCTGCATTGATACGGTGGACCAGTGCACCATTAACTCCCTGCTGCTGAACTTAGCTCCCTCAAAGAGATTTTTGGCCTCTCTAATAAGTCACTTTTTTGTTTTAGCGCTGAGTATTTTGGCAGTGCCTGGGTGGTGTGATGCAGCATCTCCTTCTTGAACAGTGCTCACTGGGATATCCAAAAACGTGGTTATTTTTTACCTGTATCCTAATTTATGCATTTGTTTAACTTTATCTCTAACTTGTGTAAAATTGTATTTTGTCTTCATTTTCCTAGAGATTCTGAACTTGACCAATGACCCTTAAACAGTGGGGTTTAGATCCAGAAAATGTGACTACAACTTTACTTGTTCAAAGGTGAAGGCCAATGGTGAAGAAACTGTGTCCTTGTTAACGCAATTTCTGAAATACAGTGCCAGTCAATTTTGTGGACACACCTACTCATTCAAGGATATTTCTTTATTTTTAATATTTAATATTTTCCACATTGTAGATTAATAGTGAAGACATCAAAACTATGAAATAACACTTATGGATTCATGACATAACCAAAAAAGTGATAAACAGATCAAAAGACATTTCATTTTTTTGGTTACTTCCTAATTCCACATGTGTTGATGTCTTCACTATTATTCTACAATATGAAAAATAGTTAAAAAAAAAGAAAGAAATACCCTTAAATGAGTAGGTTTGTCCAGCCTTTGACTGATATTGTATGTATAAACCCGAAGATTCCACAACTGTTGAAAATAATGTACATATACAAGCAACATATATACATATATTTTTAACAAATATTTCCCAAAATAAAACCAATGTCACTTTACAATAATTGATTTTGAATGTCCATTATGTTTTAATAAATTATGAAACAGAACAAAATGTCAATGTACTGTTTGCGATTCAGTAAAATAATGGAGTTTGTCAGGGGTTTGAGTATTTTTTAAGGCACTGTACATATTAAGTTTTATGTAAATACACTACTTATTGAACAAAGACTGGGTTGCCAGTAGCAACCAAAACATAAGAAAAAAATAACACTTATAGGACTTAGAAATAAAACTTATAGAATATGTAAATACAAACAAACATTTATATTTCTGCTAGAATATGCTTGTTTATGTGTTTTTTTGCAATTATCTTTAAGTAGATAAATGTTGCTTTCTGTCTTTGAAGTCATGATTAGGCGTTATGTATATCTGTCCTGACGAAATCCAACTGTCCTGCATAAACTTTACATTGTGACGTTATTAGACATTTATTTGGATTATTACAACCTCAAATCTGTCTGTGTGCATTCGGCTGAAACACACCATTAATTCTGGCCAAAACAATTCTACTCTTCTCCCATGATGCAGACACGAGGAATATCTCATACTACAAAGGAAATGCTTCATGACTGTGGCACATTGTATAAAGCTTTACTCACGTTGAGCTAAACATGCCTTTACATGCCTTGATTATCTAAAGTACAGGACTGTAATCCACGTAGTTGAATAGCCTATGTTGTCCAGTTCAGATGGCATAGGTACTTTATTGTTCCTAAGGTGGCCCAAGAAAGTTGCTAGACTATAGTTGCAGCAGTATAGCTTGCAGCTGTAAAAGGTTAACTAACATAACACAGTGCAAAAAGCAGGGCAGGGAGCATAGTAGGACAATTGACCCAGCTCCTGGGTTTGTGTGAATCTTCAAACTCCGGGAGAGGATTGGTAAAAAATAAAAGCAGGGGCTGACAATTAGGGACAACTAATCACTGAGTGTTTAGCCAAGCGCATCACCCCCTCACCAGTGCCAGCGCTTGCACTGTGCTTGAACCTGTACTGAATGCCAACGGCCAGATAATTATAAACCCTCAGGCCTCTACACAGCAGAGGGAGGGATGGAGCCGGCCCTGAACTCCTGACCTTCTTCACACACGAAGCGTCTGTTGTGGGCTCAGAGAGGTGCAAGATGGGTCACAGCAAGCCGTGAGGCAGCAGTGAGAGAGAGGCGGACCGAGGAGGGAGAGAGGGGGGTAGGTGAAGCAATCAGAGAGAGGTGGATAGGCATGAAGTTTGGATAGTGGGGCACAATGGAGAATCACTTTGCTGGTAATCTTTGATGAGCTCTCTCATCCAATCAGAAGACATGGTGCATTTGTGTGGTTGTTTCACAAAGCAAAAAGAAATCCACATTGATATTCCTGTTAGGATATCCGTTTTGATTATTTGCTCTAATTCCATGGCGCATTTAGTCTGATAAACATTATCATTAAGTTATTATGTCTACAATATTCAATAATCAAAACATATAAATATATTGGGAATTATGCCGACAGAAAAACAAATACACCAAATGAAAAGGAGGGAATTACAACTGAGAGCCATCATTCTCTCCCTCTTCTGAAGTCTATAAAATCCCCCTGGACCACCACTGCTCATCTGGCCTTAGGTTTCCGTCATGCAGATCTCTCCATGCAATTTGCCAATTTCCCATGATTGAAAGTAATTGGGACCAGAGAACCTTATCTCCTCTACCTCCTTTGATCCCTTCTGACCTGCCTTAAGCTCAACAGTTTGTGTGTGTACATGTATACTATTTGCTCAATGTTATATTGATCATGGCAGATGGGTAGTTATATAATAGAACACTTGTCTCTGCTTATCTTAATCAGCACATGGTAAAAAACTGAAGTAGGCCTACACTGATTAGAAACATTTTTGAGTAGTGCCAACACCGGCCGAGCAAGTTTCCCATTTCAGTTCCGAACATCTGAAAGTATGCATATTAAAAAAGTAGTTTTCACACACAAATGGTATATTTTTTAATACAGAATCAAATCTTCCCAAAACTAAGATGGTCATTGTGGCAGAAAGTTTAGTTTGATTTGCTGCTTCATTGCAGATGTGTGCACGTGTGTGTTATCAGGACCTTCGGGGAAATATTAATTGATGAAAAGCATACTGGTTTCATACTTTGGGAATCAAACCCAAAACCCTGGCATTGCAAGCGCTATGCTCTTACCAAGAGCGCTACATGGATTTTTCCACAACAGTCACATTATTGTGTGCATAGAACTGTAACCGTTGACAGTTCATCATATGCTTGTGTGGTGACAGAGAGTACAAGAGACAAGGAGTTGACTTGCTATGGAGTTAAGTTTATGGACTGTCAGCATTAGATTTATTTGTTTTGTGGTTAATACAACTTAAATGTATGCTTTCAATGTACTTTTATTTTCTACGTAACAGAGTGGAGTGCGTGTGTGTGTGTTTGTGTGTATGCATGCAGGCATGCATAACTGCATGCCAGTGTGTGTGTATGTGTGTCTGTATTTATGTGTATATTATGAGAGAGACTCTAGAGGGAGTTGAACAATATGTGGAGATTCCAAAAATTTGATTCAGGGATTCGTAAATCCTGTGCAAATTACTGTTGCTTCTTTCTTTTTTCTCTTCTCTTTGAAATTTGTCTTCTAAGGCAATCGTTCCCAGATGTTCAATATTATATGTAATCACTTCCATTTCTCTGCTCTCTAGCTGGGCCTGCGAGGTGACATGGCGTCTCCCTCTGACAGCTCTTCAGAATAGCCAATTATCCCAGCCTCATCAATCAAACAACTACACTTTTCTCCTCTTGCTCGATAACGTGTGAGAAATCCTCACATTTTGAAAAATGGAAAGTAGGGCAAATCTGGTTACAGAATTTTGCCGTTTCTAATCACTTACATGTCACAAAGATTTTACATTGCTATTGTAGAGTTGAAAAGCATTCACAATCTACAGAGTCAAGGACAAATCATTGTCTTGAATAGGGACACCTGTTGAATTAATTCTATTTCCATACATGAATCATATCTGATAGAGGAAATCTGGATAGATAGCATTTGAAAAACAGGGCCAAAGTGGCTGATACTACATTGACTTTACAACTTTCTGGTGTTTTACCATCCAAACCAAACTGACACGCTTTAATCTTGCTGTGTACCTCCCACGTTGCATAACCTTTTTGATCTTCATTCAATATGTTCTATTTGTCCAGTGCAATCCTCTACTGACTACCTACAGTCTAGCTCCATTGCACAAACAGTATAAACGTGTAGGCCTTTGGGTAAACCTGTCTCTTATGGGAAGATTTCTGGAGTGGAGAGGGATTAGGAGGAGAAAGAAGGAAGAGGAGGAGGTTATTTGAAGCAATCAGGGATGCTGACATACCTTCCATCCATCCATCTCCCTCCTCCCCTCGTGGACAGAGACAGGACAAGCCTTCTCTAGCTGACCTCTGTTTCACCCCTACCGCCATGTCATACCAATCTGGTGGTGAGTTACAGCTCAGGGACCCTGTGTACCGCTGAGATTCCCTTTAATACAGGCCAGATCAGGGTCTCACAGGGCTCCCTGCCTGGCTCCTAGGGCTGGTCTGCCGAGGTCACTCTGGTTCCAGACACGCACCGATCACATCACCCCACCCTGCCCTTCACTCTGCTTCAAGGCCTGAAATTCCTATCTGCCTGGGGGAAGTCAGAGGGAGAAAGAGAGACACATGTAGTTCAGCTGCAGTTACTTGAAGGGTTCAATTTGGGGGGTTTTGACATTCGTCTTATTCTAGGCACGTGTACTCCCCTGCTTTCTCATGACCCGCTGTTGACGAAGCTGACCTTGTGGTACACTTCGTTCATGGCCTGCAAATAATAGTTTATGCGATTAAACCGGTAAAAAAAAGAACTAGGCAAGCCAGCCCATGTGTAGACGTGACTGCGGTGAGCCAGGGAGGGGGCTTGAAGATCAGCTTTTGTTGGCTAAAAACATCTTTATTGTGAGAAGTGGTCAAAACTTGGTTCCTGTAGGTGATGTTGCACGTGATTTCAGCATGTGCGGATGAGCCGGACCTTACCCTACAACACGTTGATAATCCAGAAACAATAGCAAGGGTCCTGTTGGTGGATTTTAGCTCGACATTCAACACCATCACACCAGAACCCCTGGGAACCAATAGGCCATGACTTTCTGTTCATTTCAGGAACATGATTTTATTTCATAGCTAGAATGAGCCTGTCAATATTGCATTGCAATACAACTTATATGGCTTTCTGTGCATTATAAAGGCAAAAAGGTAATTACATTACACCAGCAAGCCAGGGGTTCCTAGGAAGTTACACCTAGGAAGTTGCACATAGGAGTCTGCTGTAAATACCAAAAAAAGCGGGAGGTCGGGGACTCCAATCTAAGAAGTTGTGCACGCAAGTCCATGAGTTTAACCACTACAGTACTTAACAATTAATAGTTACTGGCCAGAATTTCTGAATTATTAAAGACATGCATTCAGAGTGCTGAGTAGAATAGGACACTGATTTTATTCAACTAGCTAACCTGTGGATCCAGCATTGTCATAAATTCTGCAGTTAGTCGGGGCAGACTGGAAAGTAAACTTATTTCATAGCTAGAATTATAGGGGATCATAAGATAGTGTAAAACAGTGAAGTCTCCATGCTAGGTATATCATTTGAAATAAAATCCCAAAATAATCGCACTTGAAAGCTATATTAGTCCTGGCTTGGTTTACTGCTATAGGTGGTTTCAGACTGCAAGCGGTGGACGGCGCGGCTCATTTGTTTTCAATGGAGCCTTGGCGGTGAGTGGAATTCTACATAGGGGGAGACAACGGTAGTGCCCGCGAATCCTGCTTTCCAACTGGGGAAAAGTGAAAAATGTTCTAGAGGAGAAAATGGTGGAGAAGCTAATCCCTGTTAGGTTGAGCAGCTTTTGTCAGTGGTGGACAACACTGGGCATTGCAGTCAACGTGGGTGTCCACTTCATATACACATTTAATGGCCTAATAGCATAAAATATTAAAAAAAAGATTGCCACAATAACATAGTATAACAAACTGGCTAGCCTCATAAGACTGTTGCCCCAAAGCTAACCAGCTAAAGTCGATAGCAGCTATAGCTTGTGCGTCACTTGAATGAACTGGATCCAAACATGACCAACAATAAAAATAAAAAACGCTTGAAATGGTCACACCTTGCTACTTGGCTATCTAAAATGAAACAGATGATGTCGTTTGTATTTGTTTTTTTGTTGTTGTGAAGAATATTGTTTCCATCCATCATCAGCTAGCTTTTTCTGGCCAGTTTGCATGCATCAACTAGCGTTTTAGTAACGTTTTTTTCAGGCCAACAACCGAATTACTGTAGCATGCCTTTGCGGCAAAACAGGCTTTACAAAGCCAGAGAAATTAGTCAACCTGGCTATCCTGCAATGTTGTGGTCGACAGGAACATTGCTAAGACAAGTCCAAGACAAGGCTCTATTGAACTAGCACAATCATATGCGATGCATAATTATATCTGAAACACATCCAATCGCTCATTCTGTAGTCTGACTCAAATTTGAGTCAGACTTCTATTATCTTGAAGTCACTACCCTGGACAGATAATGAACTGAACAAGTTATCTATTATAAACGTAATGGTACATGGACTGGTGATAAGACATCATTTATAATCATTTGTTTTTGTATGTGCTTTCTGAAGATGTCTTGTAAAAAAGCAGTCCACAAGCTCTGAGCACCAATGGACCTGGTTGATATCTCACACCTATTTACAGTACAACTTGCTAACCTTGAAAAAGTCCTTCATAAATCATTTTAATATCCATATGTACCAAAATAAGTGTTTTTATTGTCTAGTAATCCACATGTGTAGTGAGTCAGAGACAAAATTGTTGTCAAAAAATTGCATATTTTTCAGCTAGCTGCAAGTGGCAGTTGGCCAAAGGAAATGTGTTTTGGAAGTTTATGCATAGAGTACCCACAAAAACAGGATTTGACTGAAACAGTCAGTGGATAAAGACAGACTTGGATTACATTTCCTTTACAACTGACAGTTTAGGCAATTGGTCAATGTATATACAGTGCCATGCAAAGGTATTCAGACCCCTGACTAATTCTCTCATTGTATTTCAATGGTGCATTTTTCTGTTTTACTTTATTTTAAAACACTGCAGCTTATTCTAAGGGGGTATTGGTTTTATTTTGGAAAATATTTGTAAGAAAAATTAAATATGAAATTCGTATTTAACCGCTATGCTGTGAAAGTTCTGAGTTGAAATGTTGCTAGTGGAGACATAATTACATTACCATTGATCTGCATTCTACAGAAGTTAGAAATAAAGTAATATAAATGCATATATTAGGAAAAGGGTACAAAATATTGTCAGAGTTTTGGATCAGTAATCAGGAATTAAAAGGTGCATCCCACTACCCTGGCACTGCCAAGAAAAGGCTGTCTCCGAAAATTCAGCAAACAAACAAAGAGAAGAGAAGCCAGCAATCCCTTTGAAAGAGCTACGGGGTTCAGTGGCTGTTAGTAAAGTAATGGTGTCCTGTATGGGAGGGTTGCAAGAAAGAATTACTCAAAAAGTACCATTTGAAAGCATTTCTGGAGTTTGCCAGAAAGCAAAGAGATTGACAAAACTGCTATGTGGGAAAAAGATTGATACAGCCAAAATTTAACCAAGATAGAGCTTTTTGGCCAAAACACAAAGCACTAAGTGTAACGCAAACCTAACAATGCCAATCCCTCAACACACACCTTCTCTATGGTTAAGTATGTTGGTGGCAGAATTATGCTGTTTGGATGCTTCTCATCAGCAGGGACTTGGCATCTTGTTAAGGGGCTGATTGTTTTTTATGACATGGGGTATCTGGAGGATAAAGCCCTCTGAAAATCTGAAAATGGCTGACCCTCCACCAAGGAAAATATATTCTCACATCAGCCTCCCCGAGCCTTCGGGAAAAAAACATGACCCACCTCATTCAAAATGCAGATTAAAAAGTAGATAAGAGTGTTTTTGGTCCCAAAGACAAACACTCCAGCTCAACAATATGCATGCACAGGTAGCTTACACTATAGGCCCACTGTACAAACACCTTACCCAATAAAAGTGGAAACATTAAAACACATATATACATAAATACATACAGCTTTTTCTTGGCTACACCTATATATAAAGGCATTACACATGGCGATTCTAAATGTGCAGTGGAAAATTTACAAATTTAAAGAAAATGTACAAGTATTAGGTATAATGTATGCATAAATAGTTGTGCGGGTGCAAGTGGCAGTTCTCAGTGGCATCTGAATTTGCAATCGAGGCAAATTGAAGGAGTAGAGTAGCATGTGCAAAACTGAAATGCAGGGACAGCAGCAATGAGGTTCCCGAGGTAGACATGTATGGAACAATAGACAATGCAAGTACAGTGGCAGTTCTAAATGTGCAATGAAGGCAAGTTTAAGGTGCAAGTCAGCATGTGCAAATGAAATGCAGGAATAGCAGCAATGACACGTGCCTGTAGACAACTGAATACTGAAAACCTTATCAGACTTGTAAGGCAGTGACAGAGTCCAGCAGTACAAAGGGTAGGTATAGTTAGTGATGGGAAGTCACAGAGTTCAGCAGGGTCACAGCAGAAGGAAAGAAACTGTTCCTGAGCCTGCTGGTGCGAGAATGGAGAGACCTGTACCGCCTGCCTTATGGGAGACACCGCTTGCACTAGAGGTCTACAATGCCTGGGAGCTGGGTACCTGTGATGTGCTGGGTGGTTTTCATCACCCGTTGCAGGGCCTTCCGGTCGGCTACGAAGCAACCACCAAACCACACTGTGGCACAGTTAGTCAGGATGCACTCGATTGTGCAGCAGCAGAAGTTCAAAAGGATCTTGGGAGACAGGCAGGCCTTCTTGAGGAGGCTGAAGAAGTACAGTAATGTTACAATTTTGTTAAGTTTAATGTAGCTACTGTAGCAATGCATTATTGCTGCTGAGCAATACATTCCAAGCTAGGACCACTAAAGCCTATGATAACCAGCTAGGTAGCCAGCGATTTTTTAAATATTTATATCAATTTCAGTTGTTAGGGGATGAACTTTAGACTTGCTCAGACACGGAGGGCGAAAAAAGCAGAAGGAAGAATTGGTTCACACACCAGTAAACCAGAGTATGTTGTATCTTCGCTTGAATTATGAGCTACCCAGCCAGTGGGCAGCGCATTAAACACGAGACCCGTGGAAGCCACTTGGAAGGAGAGGGGTGTTCTGGTTTTCACTTGGGTGCCTATTTTTACTACATACTCTGGTTGTGTTTAGAAAAATGTGATATTCTTAAAAAAAAAAATGGACAGGAGGGCACTTTGTCAATGGCAGGGCAGAAGGGCAGGGGCCATCGGCCCCTTCGCCCCTCCCTGTGCACATGCCTGAATTGCACAATGCTGCACTAACTGAATGCCCTTCTTGCAGCTAACGGAGAGCGCTAGTTTCTATAATTATTTATTGTTGCGTTTATTTAAAACAAATCACTGTCGCAAGCCCAGCCCAACTACAATATCAGAATTTAAGGCCCTGCCCGGTCGTGATCGGTTTTGGGCTGATAATGAACTCCCTACCTCTGGGTCACAATGTCTTCAGCTGGCCTTCATGGCACTAGCCTTTCCTCCGGATCACTCAACCCCTTTTTACACGGGTAGGATTTAGGCCTACCTCGCTGAACCTGTCCTGAGCGTGATTTGTCTGCACAGAGCAAGGCTGTGGTGACCTTCCTATAGTATTAATTTACAATTAAGTCAATGACCCGATGTACAAGTTCCTGCATAGAGTTGTGACTCTTCTGTTCCCTTGTCTTGTTTTTCTGTCGTCCTTTTCCACTATGCGAAGCAATGTTTTTCAATGACGCGGTGCCGTTGTTGAGAACAAGCCGTGTCTCTGATAATCGTCTGTATTGTCTGACCTTCATGCTTCATTCCAGACCATGCTGAAACCATTTCCTTTCTACATGACTTTAAAAAAAGGAGCAAAACAACTCGTAGGCATACTGATAGTGTAACCATCCACACGGACTGTTTGCTACATTCGGTAGCAGCAACTCCTCTAACACACGATTCATTCCACTCACTTTTTCCCCAACGGAACATCTTCCTAAGACTCTGAAAGTCCGTTGACAATTTCAAGGCAATCTACAGCGAACAGAGACTGCAAAGAAACTCTTGAGTAGAGCACTTAGTCCATGATTGCGGTCCATCCGTAAATCTGCGACGACCTAAAAGTTATTTTTTTTAGGTTTTGTCAAGCCTTTTTTCTCACTATATATTGCCCTTTATCCATGATCCAGACACACCAAGCACAACGAGGGACTGATCTTTTATTTATTTATGATCGCACCCAACTGAAAGGTGCATATACTGCCACCTACTGTACCGGAGTGTGAGGCCAGTCACTGTACCTAAATGATACCATCCTGCTCAAACCTGTCTCCCTGAGAAATTGAAACAAAGGTATATGGGTGGGTAATTTCACATGGGTTTGGTCCAGCAAATACTTTTAATCAGTAAAGGAAATTCACATTGTAACTTAATTTGACTCAACATACGCAAGAACATTCATAGCGACCAGATGGTAATCTGTTTGACTCTGAATGATGAAATTTGGCACACATGCTCAGGGATTTAAATCTCGGTAACCCACCTATGTCTCAGACACCACCGGTACGATTCTGATTGAACTTGGGTGAATTATGCATCTTGTCATAGACTTCTGGCATTTACACAATCACACTGATTGACTCAGGGGAAGGTAAATCATTGGAGGGGTAAGATATGTTTACCTTATCGTATTTGTGCCACTAGGCTACCGAGACAGCATAACTGTCATGTTTCATTCCGTAAATAATCTTCCATCCATTAATGTGCTGCACCACAATAATAGTGCACTTATCACAATCTATGGTATTGCTCTGGGTGTTTAAGCACAAAGGGTTCCCGTTCACAAATCTTCATCCAATCGCCATCACCAACTCCTGTGAGCAAAATGGGAAGAATGGCCTTGACAAGTTAGTCCGTGCTCTAAAATGTTGAGTTTCTGCATGCATGGACATACACACGTGCGTGTATATCCATGTATGTGTGTCTGTTTTGTGTGTGTGTGTGTTTTTTTAAGAGTAGCATTTATCATCCTTATCCTGGAGAGTGGGTGGCCCACAGTTGAGAATTAGTCTCATGAATCTCCTCTCAAGGTGGAGAGGAACTGCTTGGGATGGAAGGAGGATGATGGTGAGTAAATCACAAAAAAACACAGTTATACAGCAAAGTACAGTATCGCCTCTATCTCTGGTGGATGCCCCTTGTTCTTCTACATTGCCACACACAGTATCTAAATGTTACACAAGGCTCTGGCATGCTTATGGTGCAGTAGCTGCATGTATGTCTAACGTAATTTCTGCTTGTAGCGTCAACAGTAGCCATATTTTATAGGTTATATATGCTACTTGAGGGTTGAGTCAGCCAGTTCACACTGTGAGAATGAACCTTTTATTTAGGAAACATGTTTTGTCTAGGTTTGGGAAATAACTTCTAAGTAGGTGTTTTAGAAAACAGTAAACTAAATAAATAAAGCGTCTGTTGATGTAATAAATGAGTGTATTTTGTATATATATTTTGAGATACGATCAAAGAAAAAGGATTATTCAAATATCAAAGCCGGTTAACCAGAACTATGTGTTGTGGTAAATCTGTGGTGTTCAGGAATTTTAAGCCTTTTCAACATAAAACGTGCAAACGACTCAGAGTATTAGCCAAACATTTTGCCTAAATAATAACAAAGGGAGGATAAGAGAAAGAAGACAATATGAAATCCATGAAAGAAGGAAGAGGTGGTGAATAAAAACAGTGTGGGTGTGAGAGGTGGCTGAGCCGGCACTGTGCCCCTCTGACCTCTCACCCCCAGCCCATTCAGGGTAGCACAATGGTTGACACCTGTGTCCTTTCAGTCCTGGTACTATTATTGTTTACATCACTCACTGGGAGAAAGAGGGGCCAGAGGTGCTGTGAAGCAGGCCAACCCTCGTCCCCCCGTCTCTTGCCCAAGACAGGTCCCTTCTTTTCTCCCTCTAATTATACGAGCTAGCCTCGAACACACAGGCTGATGCACTGACAAGGGAAAAAGAAAGGGAGGGAGAGAGTTGTTTTGGCCCAATAGGTTATGTCTCTGTGCCAGTTTAATTATTCTCTATCAACTCCATTAAAGAGTGAGAGTTTAAGATGAGGTCAAAGACACTCCTGATTAGGTTTGGTAATTAAACATGCCTGAAAACTTTACGGGGGAGACTGAAATAACTGACAAGAAAAGGAGGCAAAAGTATATTTTATAAAATAAGAAGTGTAAATCACTCTCCTTTTAATTTTGATTTCTTACTCATTCATGCTTCACTTAATGTGAAAAAATCAATTGAACATGTTATGCTTTGACAGGCCTCCCAATTAAAATGACATGTTTGGATGTCATGTGCTCCAGTTTTGACGACTTCGGAATGTTTTCAAGCGTCCCAACAAAGAATCGTTTCAATGACGTGTTATGATAGAATGCGCATTCAAACAGTTTTGGGTCTATATTGGAGCTTAATTATGTTCTGTGAACAATCATGCTGGTGTATTCTTGTTGTTCGTTTCTATCTCTATAAAATGATCTGGCTCCTGCAGAGGGGAAGAGAGAAAAGAGAGGGAGAGAAAAGGAGAGGGAGGTTCGGGGAGCATGGGTGGGGGTCAGATGAATTCTTTTTCTGTTTTTTTCATAGGGGGAGAGAAAGACCAATTAACAAAGGATAAGAAGTGAACCGTAAACACCCTCAACAAGGCCCAACAAACTTACAAGAACAAGAGCTGGCTTTCTCTCTCTCTCTCAATTCCCCTTTCCATCCCTCACTCAGTCTGTCTCACTCTCCCTCGGTCATTCTCTCCTTCCCACTTCTTTCCTCTCTCTTGCCCACTTCCCCCACAAAAGGAAGGCTCAGAGCTTACAAAGTGCCAATTAACACTGAATGTTTGCCCCTCGCACCTCCCTCTCTGAGCCGCTGACAGCTATGGTGTTTGGGTTAATACCAAAGGCCTGCAAAGAATTATAATTCTCCTCCTTGCCCCATCCCCCATCTCCCGCCCTCTCCTATCCCTTTATTTTGTTTCCAACGGGGTGGTTTTACAGTTCAGTGCACGTTCAAAGGGTGATATAACATGACTTTCCAAAGAATTTCATTTGGTGAGAGAAGAGGGTCTGCTTTGCGCAGGAGCAGGGACAGAGTGGGGTGAGAGAAGAGACGGGGAAACTCATACAGACAAGGGACTCTTCCTCTGGCCCGTGTCTGCCTCTGTTGCTGCCTGGATTATTATGAACGTCCAATATTAAAAAGACAGACATCAAGGCATTCTAAAACTGCTGTAAACATACAAACGTGCATGTAGTCACCCACACCTCCACGTGCACTGCCAATGTATGGCATGCATGCACCACCACACGGTGACATGGCTTTAAACATGTATAACACTATACTAAAGGCATTTTCTAAAATACACCGGTATATACTACAATATTATGTATAATCTCAGCAGAAGAATTATTGCATTTATGAATTATTGATGAATGATTGAGTCATGAATTTAGACTTTTCTTTTTTTTCTGAGTTTACTAGTCATCAGTTTACACCGATCAGCCATAACATTATGACCACGGACAAATGAAGTGAATAACACTGATGATCTCGTCATCGTGGCACCTGTCAGTGGGTGGGAAATATTAAGCAGCAAGTGAACATTCCATCCTAAAAGTTGATGTGTTAGAAGCAGGAAAAATGGGCAAGCGTAAGGATCTGAGCGACTTTGACAAGGGCCAAATTGTGATGGCTAGACAATTGGGTCAGAGCATCTCCAAAACTGCAGCCCTTGTGGGATGTTCCTGGTCTGCAGTGGTCAGTACCTATCAAAAGTGGTCCAACATCATCATCAGAACTGGACCACGGAGGAATGGAAGAAGGTGGCCTGGTCTGATGAATCACGTTTTCTTTTACATTACGTGGATGGCTGGGTGTGTGTGCGTTGCTTACCTGGAGAACACACGGCACCAAGATGCGCTATGGGAAGAAGGCAAGCCGGCTGAGGCAGTATGATTCTGCTGTGAAACCTTGGGTCCTGCCATTCATGTGGATATTACTTTGACACGTACCACCTACAGTACCTGAGCATTGTTGCAGACCATGTTCACGCTTTCAAGGCAACGGTATTTCCTGATGGCATTGGCCTCTTTCTGCAGGATGATGCGCCCTGCCACAAAGCAACAATGGTTCAGGAATGGTTTGAGGAACACAACAACAAGAACCTTCAAATTCCCCAGATCTCAATCCAATCAAGCATCTGTGGGATGTGCTGGACAAACAAGTCCGATCCATGGAGGCCCCACCTCACAACATACAGGACTTAAAGGATTTGCTGCTAACGTCTTGGTGCCAGATACCACAGCACACCTTCAGAGGTCTAGTGGAGTCCATGCCTCAACGGGTCAGGTCTGTTTTGGCAAAAAAAGGGGGACCTACACAATATTAGGCAGGTGGTCATAATGTTATGGCTGATCAGTGTATATTTCAACATGTTAAGAGGCCAATTGGTCTAAGAAATGCAGATTAACATTTGCTCTCCTCTGAATGGTTGGGAGGACAACCAAACCAAAAAGCTCAAACAGGTGAGAAATAAACTGAGGCGATGACATAAATGGTCTTTGGCTTTCATTGTATAGCTTTTCTAGGTTTACCAAATAGTGAGTATGAATCGGTCTTCCTGACAATATGGTAAATGGCTCTTTATGAACAGAACAATAAATAATAACTCAGATTTCTTCAGTGTAACAATGACTGAACTAATTTCCTGCATGGGTGACTGAACCCTCAACAAACGTGTAGCTCAATTCGTAGGACTTTGCAGAATGCAGGAACCTCATGGTTTAACTTGGAAACCTGAATCCTGATGCATAATATCCAAGCCCTCTTAATCCACTCGTGGTTCCCCTCTGAAGCCTGACAGAATCAGAACTCCTCAGGTAAACGGTGGTGTCCCTTACACCCCAATCTGTCTACCCTTTCTAAAAGCAAGGGTATTCTCTTTAGAAATGGCCTCAACACACTTAGCTCCTTAGACTCCCAAGTCTGGCCTGGTTTTATTGGCAGAGAAACAAGGGCAATTAGTGAAACAGGTGTACTCACTTGATCTCTACCCATAATCACTAGCCAGGCTGGAGTTGTCCAGAGAGTCCCAAAGAAAAAAGCCACGCAGGGTATACCCACAGGGTCCTAAAGTTAACAGCAGTCCGAACACTCACACTCCCTTTTTGTCTGCATCAGAGAAAAAGGCCTATACAGGCTTTGTTTTAATACACTCCCAACTGTGCCCTCTCCTATAGTCATCACTACACACCTTTCTGCCCAGTGCAACCTGAGGTCCCTTCTAAGATGAAGATAGAGGTTTTGGTCATTTATCAAACGGATGGCCGTGGCACCAATGTTTTTCTCCCCTCCGCATACCCATAAATCAGCCACCTGAATAAAAGAGTGGCCAATGAGGAGAGGTGAGAAGGGTTAAACCCTGGCAGAAATGGAGACCCCTAGAATCCGTAAGAAGCGAGAGATTCAGCCTGCTGTCCTCGCTTCCTTCATTTTCCAGCTTTGCCTCAAAACAATTTATAGCCACTGGGGACTTAACTCTTTTCCCCCTTGGAATAGATGACTCCAGTCTTTAACATTCTTGGATATGGAATATGGATGCATGAAATTAATGGTCATGGATTTGACTTTTTACTTTATCCTTGGTGTGTAGTACAGATAAATGTATGCTTTTTTAACGGAGAAGTCCCTACCATGCTGGCATTGTGTCCACTCTGTGGAAAAATAATGAGGTTATTGGTAGATTTTGGGTTCCAACTATTTACCTTAAATAATAAGAGGAGAGGAGACATGACAGGCTCTGACATAATTCTGCAGGTTCCATCACACACACCTGGGGTAGGGCCATGTCCATCCCAGGGGCCTCAATACAGACACAGTGGAATGAGGGATCAGGGTAGGAGGGATACATGGGACTCGGGGTGGACTCCGTTTCAGGCCATGAAATCAGACTGTGAAACTGAATTGAGTTCAGAATGGGTGCTAAGTCCACTAGTGTCCAAACAAACAGGATATAGGCCCTATAGCCAAGCCTTCCTTTTACATAACATTTATAGACTATTACAGAAAGTGCATGAGACAACAGAGAGAGAAATTAGCCATACTTTATACAATGACTTCCTTCATTTTTTACACTGGCATGTATCCAGAGACAAGGTGAGGGATAAATGGGGGCTTGACACAAGGGATTTTGTGTGCAACCTGATCAGGAAAACGCATCTTCATATGTGCAGTAATTTATTTAATACACGCTGGTAGAAGTTTACAAATGTTTTATTGGCAATCTTATAAAATGTGCATCACTCTGAGGCTTTTCCTCGTTAGTCCTGCATTGTTATTTTTGTCCATTAGTCCTGTATCCCAAAAGTGTTTAGCAAGTATGGTCTGCATGTGCATCTTATATTTCAGGACATTTGGATGTCTTGGCAATCGATATACGGCATATATAATCATGTATTGTCTGTAATTTAAAGAACTACATATATGCAGACCAAATCATAACTACCCCAGGAGAAATAAGGCATCATAGCTTCTTATGTGTGTATTTAACTTAATTCCACTAAAAAACTGCTTAAATAACAGCTACTTTGCTGTTTTTATGGCTACTGTACAGATGTTGGTTGATTGTCTCAGAAGTTGGCTAGCAAACGTGGTGGAAGATTACCAGTGCTGCACTTGTTTACTGGATAGCGGCCATCCTTTCTTATAAATGTAATCACTGGCTGTTTTAGCTTGCTAACATTATATGCTTAGCTAGCTGGTAGCTAATCATGATAAAAATCATGATAATATTGCTGCACAAAAGACTGTATATATGTAAAATTGTATGAGTATAACTTCCTCATCAAAGAATGTCAGTACTATTTATTGATTTGTTATATATTTTCAGCTAATCCATGTTTGCAAATCGAACATAGAAGTTCGGGATGTTCGTAGGTGTGTACTTCCCTGGGGGTGTGAGGTGAGGGCCAATGACAGGCTTTGTTTGGGTTCATGTATGCTGAGTGCTCCCGAAACAAAAATATAAGCAAGCATCAGACACAACCTGGATTTTGGCATTTATTAGATGGCGACTGCTGAAGTTTGAAAATTGATGAAAAAATCTGTTAATTACAAAATGGATGACTTTACTCAAGGCCACATCGTAGACAATGTTATTGGAGGTAGTTAATGATCGATTTCTCTTGTATTTTTTAGAAATTGTCCACCAGGCATTTTGCATTTGATTAGGCTACTCAGAGTTGGTGTATTGATACTTTTACATCACATACGACTTCACTGAGTGATCAGTCTATTTCTGAAAGTGTAGTAGAATGGGAATTGTCGATGGCATCAAACCCGATTAAAGCAAATCAGATTACAGATATCTAAGGAAAGTTTTTTTTTTATAAGTAAACATTAAAACACTCCAGACTAGTGATGGCCATACGAGGCTTCATTACCGTTCTTCTAGCAGCAGTATATTATGCTAGCAGCGCTAACTCTGATTTTCTTTTTCAAAATAAAAGCCATCATTGAAATATATAAGGGAATATAGTTAAGAATCTAGTCGGTACATTTTATGTTTAATGTCCGTTCCAATATTGTTCTTGTCTGTTCTTTTTTACAGACTAGATTGTTAACTATACTGCCTTATAAAGTTCAATGCTGGCTTTTAATGTGATAAAGAAAATCCTAGTGCTGCCAGCATAATATCCTGCTGCTAAAATAATGCTAATGAAGCCTCGTTTGCCCATCACTCCTCCAGACAGTACGTTGCCAGGCAACATACAGTCTGGAGTATGCTAACACGCTAATAACATTCCCGCACATTACAGAAAGCTAGAATAGGTATCCTGGTTATTCAAATGCCTTGAATAAATAAAGTTCAGCACCTGGAGTTAAACCTTACAGAAATTATGATTGGAACTGGGTTCTATTATGAGACAAAAATAGAGCTTTTAGGCCACAAACACTAGAGGTGGTTTAGTGTAAAAAGAGGAATGGTCATGCCAAAAGGAACCTTTGTGCACAAGTAAGGACTAAGGAATCTGGAGAGTTTCTGTATGGATTAATGGGCTTTTTTGCTATGTGTTCCTCCATCTCATCAGCCATTATAGAAGAATCAGGGCTCTTCCATTGGCACGGTCAGGGTGTACAAAGTACTAAATGCAGGGGCACCAATGATCATTCCACACATTTTTGAGAAAGAAAAATACTTCTTGATTGTTAATTTGTAGTACTATTTTATTTATTTGAAGTGTAAGATCAAGCTGATAAACAACAATGGTCTTTTTTATAGTCCTTTTTACTTTACCAAGTGGCTCAGTAATTGCACCGTAGCTGGTTTAAAATGATATTGCTGCTATAGTCTACCCTCAATCATAGTTAGCTAGTGTAATTGGAAAACGTAATTGGAAAATGTTTGTGTTAATAGAGTACCGAATGCATAAAGAACATGACAAACAACTGAAATATAGTTCACTTGCGCAGTAAAACATTTCTATGAGTGTGAAAATAAATAAAAAATTCTACAGAAAATAAAAACTGGCAACATACTGTATAGAATACATTCAGTGCAAAAAGGCAACGTATGTCATTACTGCCAGGTCAGTTTTTTTCTTCACATTTTATTGTTTCATTGAAAGACAAGTAGACCAGGCAATGTAGAGTACCTTAAAGTCTAGAGTGTATTTTTTTCCTGAGCAAATTTCTGATTTACTGGAGCTGTAGAAGAGGGTTGATTGACTGTTTGGTCATCACAGCTAGACTGATACGGCATCAAGTGGCTTTAATTAATAATTTCAGGATCTAGTTGAGCATTCCTTAAGTCCAGTAGTTTGTAGACGGTCTTTGTGTCGTCCAAGGAGATTACACTTTTTAATTCTAGTTCTAATTTTTTTTTTCTTTGTGTCGTGGAATTGTTCATCCACACCATGTATTCCTGAACTGAATACACTGTGTTGGTCAAATTGATACTTACGTCATAGTTACTTCTTGTCACAATTGGTTAGAACCTCCTGAAACACAGTTGCCAAATGTTGCACAAGTTCGGAGCCATAGATTTATGTTGAGTCAGTATGCAATGGTGACATCTAGTGGTAAAGATACAGTAGATTAATGTCACCAGGAAGACATGGGTCTAGACCAGGGGTTCCCAAACTTTTTTGGTCGATGACCCCATTTCAATATCTAAAAAGTCTCGCGACCCCAACCATGTGAAGAAAAATTATATAATCATTATTTTTTTATTTGAAGCTATGAGAGTCAATTTTAAAACATTCTTAACCGTCCCCATTTTCATATCAGATGACCCCACATGGGGTCGCGACCCCTAGTTTGGGAACCTCTGGTCTAGACCATGAACCAAGAAGTATGAATAACCACACTGGTCCGATTTCCCACCTGAGTGAAAGTGCTTTGCTCACTGGTCCTTTATAGTCTGATTTAACGGGTCATTCTACGAAATGGGTGGCCTTTGCGACCCTCTGATACAGACAAGTGACATATTAAAGTGAAAACCAACATAAAGTGTCACAGTAAGGTGTTTGGCCACTACAAGCAGCCAGAACAGCGTGCCTTGGCATAGCTTCTGTGAATCTCTGGAACTCTAACTGGAGAGATAAAACACCAGTCTTACAAAACATATTCTCTCATTGCGTGTTCTGATGATGGTGGTGGAGAGCGCTGTCTAACACGTTGGTCCAAAATCTCCCATAGGTCTTCAGTTGGGCTGAGATCTGGTAACCATGATGACATATGATTCACATAATTTTCATACTCATCAAACCATTCCGTGACCCCTTGTTCCCCTTGTTGTGGATGGGGGCATAGCCATCTTGGAAGAGACCAAATGATGAACCCTCTTTCAAAGTCACTTAGATCCTTTCCTCTTGCCATTTTGATCCAAAGTTGAGGCCAACTGAACCTGCTCAGCACTATTATACATGCCACAGAGCAAGATAGCTTAATTGCTGAATTGCTTAATTGTATCATGCAGTAAACCTTTATGGAAGCCTCTGCATTTGTTATGTTCCTTGCAATTATTCAGGTTTTTCCTGAAACAATTTTTTTTTAAATTTGTCACCCATCTGTATGTACAGGGTAAAATAAACAAACTCACAAACATTAATAATATGATGTAAGAATTTGTCCTAAACCCCCAACGGCTCCTTCTCTCCTACAATCATGTAACATTAAAAACAATTATTTAACAGTAAACATTTCATGAACAGCGAAATAGGTCATATAACATCAGAAACAATTATACATTATCTCAAATAGGCCTATCTCAACAAGCAGTTCTATAAGTGGTTTTCTTGGCAAATTATTTTGACGTTATTCTCAAATAGCTGACTGAATTTTTTTTATTCAAGAACATTAAAAACCTTTGTGCCATTGGTCTACTCAGACTCACTCAATCTTTAATTTAACCCAACAATTTTGCCCATAACTCTTTACATTTCCAGCTCCAGAGACTCAAAGGATCTATGCCAAGGCCCGTTGAAGCTGTTCTGGTTGGTCGTGGTGACCCAACACCTTACTATGACACTATGTGCACACTATGTTTTTCCTTTAATTTGTCACCCGTCTGTACGTTATTTACCTATATATTGTATATAATGAATGTATATGCGTCTTAAAGGGGAAAATTGTGTCAAAAACTTGATTGTTTAAATTGAGCTTTTCATTGGTTAAAAGTTGACAAAACAAAATAAACATGATCTTTTTTCATCCACTTGTTGGCTCAAATAAACAGGATTAGGCTGTTCTGACTCTTCCGATAATGTATGGCTATTATTTAAAATTACTAGAACTGTATGTCATGGCAAAATCTTAATGAAAACTTTTAAATATTAAACAAAAAATTCTAATTTAAAAATCACGCACAATAATATTTACTGTCCTGTCAACCCTGTCAGCAAAGTTTTTACTGATACAATTTTTAGACAAAATGAGTTCAATTAGCAAATAAATGCACTTAAAAACTTTGTTGAAAATGTTAACAATTTACAAGCCAATGAAATGTTTTTTTAACATATTACCATATTAAATGTGTTTTTTTAAAACTAGTGCCGTATAATATAAATTGCAATTCCTTTGTTTGCAATTCAAACAAATATTTTTGTTAATGTTTACAATGTACAAATGAGCATTTGAAAGCCAATAATATGTTAGACTTATTCAAAAGATTTCATTTAGACATTTTGAAATATTAATTCAAAGTTAGGTAATAGGGTTGACACTGGGTGCATCATTGTGTCAATAACCTCTACTAATAATTTAAAAAGCATTGTGCATGCTTGTGGCTGGTGGAGTTGGGGATGGGGGGGTAAGGGGAGGGGGGCTTTGAGCTTTGATGAGAATTGTTCCTTTAATACGCAGTTCTACACGGTTGTGTTTGGTTGGCTCCGACTTGTATGTGGAAACATTACAGAATTATTATTATTATTAACCGGGACATTTTAGTGTTTTACAGATATTTGTCGGGACCCGGAACACCCAGCTTGAAACTGGGACAATCCCAGGCAAACCGGGACATCTGGTCACCCTACCCAAATCACTCCACAATCCCATTCGCATGGAGGTGATATTCGTTTTAATTTGCAACCTCAGACAAATCTGCTGAATATCATCTGATTCATGTTGTTTTCCTCGGTTAAAGAATAATTCCTTAAGCATCCGTTGATCCCAGATCTAATTCTGATATAGTGACTGTGCTACAGCATTTGCTTTTTAATCTACCATAGGGTAGCATTGAAATAATTGGTGAAATGGTCTTATATGACCAGCACATACATATCTTTGTCTCATACCAGAAGACTGGTAACTGTCTATGCATATAAACTGAAACAGTCTGAAAGCTGTTATTGACTGAAGGGGTGTTCGTCTCTGTGGAGCAGTTTTTCTGCCAGGTTTATATGCCTGACATGAATCACAAAAGCACTCAGTATTTGTTATCATATCTGGCCAAAAACACAAAGCCTGAGCTATTTTAAAAGTGCAGTTAGAGCTAAAATGACCAGAGCAGGGGTTGCCATGTAGATAATTCATAGTCTCTGGCAGAAGAGCCTTTGGAATGAGTACTTGGTAAAATTCCAGGGGCATTCATTAAACAGTTCAAGCCAATGAATTTGCCACTAGAGGTGTCTCAACTGAATGCTTTTCACACACCGTATATGTGATGTTGTTTTACTCATTGATACACTTCAAATAGAACTGAATCTGACTGTTGAGTCAGAAGAATGTTTTGTCCATTGTTAGATAATGAAGTGTTTTGTAAGATCTCTGCACTGAATGCAGGGATTGTTATTCACGTAATAATAGAAGACCCATATAGGATAACCTTAGTTAAGAACCCATAGTTCTTTGTCATGAATTGTTTTGTTTGGACAGATAAAGACATGACTAGCATATGCATCAGTAGGCTACATTATTTGAAATTTTGATTTTGCCATTACTTGAAGTGAGGTTTGTGCAGCTTTTTTGAAAGGCTAAACAACAGTCATCAGGCCATTCAAACGAAGCATCCTTTTTGAGTTAGCCTGTGCAGGGGCTGAACTATGAACTCATAGTTGTGTATAAAACATTGGTCATCAGAGCATAATGCCAGAAAACCTCTTACTGCACTGGGTGACACGGGGGTTGGCCAATCCATCACTAGCTGGATACTGTGTTATGTAAACATTTCTCAGCACATCCACAGCAGTTATGCTAATGTGACAAGGAAACACGCATAGCTCAATAATGGATACCGACTACATGATATCTAGATTTGGTCAGAACTACTTTTAGTTGCAGCAGCCAGGGCTGTTCCATGCGTCTAACTGATGTTTTTGATGTTGGTGATAGAGTACATTTTTACTTGACAAAGATGGCTAAAGCAAACATTTCAAATACATTTCAAACATGAAATCATTTTATAAATATGTTATTTTTTACTTAGGAACCCAATCGATCATCTGAACATAATGATGAATGTCATCCAAGAAACTTTGTAACCATCACCCCACAAAAGCCGGGAATGGAAACGGGAAACAGCTAGCTACTTCAAGGTCTCAGAGCAAGTGAAGTAACTGATAGAAATCAGCACTAACCATGGCGCTAACTGACTAGCCACTTCACACCTGGTACACCTGGTACCATGTTTCATTAAATATCAACTCATTCTGCATGTGGTGCATGAATGAGATTATGTCTATAACTACGATTCCCTGAAGAAGCGAATGAGGTTTGTGAAACTGTGTACTTGCTCTCACCACGTGCACAACCTAAACATACTATTTTATAATGTCTTTCAAGGCACAAGAGGAATCAAACTAGAAAGGAAGCCTCCAGTTGAAATAATCACAGGGTGGCCCTGAACACATTTAATCTGTTCTGCTCTTCATTATGCCCTGATGTTTCCCGTTCTGTCATTCACTTCATCGCAAAACATTATGGGGTTATACAATCACACTCCAGGCTGACCAGGCGTAAATTCAACGATGTGGCCTATGGCAGCCAACCCAAGGGGAAGTGACTTGCACAGACAAGTGGCCTCCTAAAAGAGCCTGTTTTGCCGCAGCACAAATATACGCTACTATAAAGGGGATGTTAAAATAATTTACGTCATTAATGTCATTGGGAAAAATAGTTTCTCAATCACAGATTTAACTCTGTGGATCATATGGCTAGTCTCAAAGTGACCCTACAGACAAGCTATTTTTGACTAAATATTTCAAGCACAGTCAGTTTGGTTAAGAATCAATGACACTGTACATTTACATCAGGACTAGATCACTCAGAAACACTCAATACCTCTTTGAAAGCCATTCTACTGTCTTTGGCATAGCCATTAGTGCAATTGTCTTGTTGAAGTCAATCCCATCATTAGGTTTTCAGAAGACTGAGGCAGGTTTTCCAATGTTTTACCTGGTCTTCTTTTTGTATTTCTTTTCATTGTGACAAATCCCCTGCCAATGAGATACCGATGACATAACAATGCTGCCACCACAATACTAGAAAAGACAAGGTTGTATTCTATTTACCCAGACATGTAGTTTTTAATTTATGCCAGAATAGGAATATCTTTGCTGTGTTGTCTTGCAATATTCCATTGCAGCTTAGTTCCAAACAGAACATATTTTTTATGCTTATCTTTTCCCTCTGACATACAGACCAGGAATGTGTAGTGCTGTTATATCCCTTTCTATTGTCAAGTATTGTGTTGGCAGCATCAAGCTCTACTCGGGTTCCTCTAAATAGAGATTTTCTCTTTTCCCAATCTTGTACCTGTCTCCCTCCTAATTTGAAGTCCATGCTGTAATAAATGCGGTCATGTTTTAATTTCGCGAAGCCTCCATGTTATGCCGATCGTGCAACAAGTCAATTGATGCGTTGACATGGTTGTCCTAGATCGATAGAGCCACTGGATTTCTTTCAGCTATGTTCCTATCCGTGGCCGCAGGAAGATGTTTTGATCAGGGGCAGCAGATAATATTTGATTGCATGGTGGAATTTAATGGATATCGAACGCATTGGCGGCACGTGTCCGTCGGACATCATGACCCGCGTCAACCTGGAGCACATGCTTGATGCGGATGCACAGTCACGGGAAGTGTCAAATTAAACTGTTATTGTAACAAAGACGGAATACAATGAGGGACGTGCAGTAACATAGGCACAAATAACGTCATTAAAAAATCGGATAATAAAAAATAGATAACCATTGTTTTATAGACCTCCCTAACCATACAAAGGGGAAGCGAATAGTTCAGTAGTATGCACTAATATTATATTAGGATAAATCACTGATATAGACCAATATAGCCCATTGGATATGCAATCTGTGCTGTCGATAAACAATCTAAGCTGGCAATGTAAATAAACAAAATACGTTATGACTGTCATTTTGGCTGCTAGGAATTAGGAAGGAAGTAGTCCAATAGGAAGGAATGCATTGGAAAAGAGGGAGCGTGTTGTAAAAATACGGAGTTTCCTTAGGCGGAGCTTACCTGCTGTGGGCCGCAGAGGAACGAATTGTAAGAGGGGGGGGGGGGGCTATATGGGCAGAACTTCCCTGCCGCTGGCCGCAGACAGGGTTGCCATATCCGTGGTTTTCAGGCAATTGGGCTACTTTTCAAACAACGTCGCGGGTAAAAATAAATTGGTCGCGGGTTGCGGGATTTTGGGATACTTCTGAACTTCACCGCGCGGCACCATTTCTGTCTTTATGTGCTATATCATGTTTCTATGCTGTTATCACAAGTCAGGCGTCAGGTATTGTAGGATCCGCGGCTTCACATGCGTATACACCGGAGCTTGAGTTTTGTTCCGGGGGAGGATTCACTTGTAAAATAGTCAATATTGTGCACCAACAAACTTGGGCTAGTTTTTAGGCATTTTGGGCTGGTTTTGAGCAGTGGTTTTCTAGAAAATGTTGCTTAACCTGGCAACATTGGCCACCCGTGCGCTGAGGCCAGCCACCCTACTTCTCGTTCCTATCAACAGATATTTTGTTAAATGTACAAAATGTAAAAATTTTTCCTCTTGACGGACAGGGTAGTGCTAGCTAGCCAGCTAACTACCTTTATATTAAACACAATGTATGTCATCATGATCGAAGGATAGATTACATTTTTGGAAGTGATCTTACATCGTGATCACTCCCATCGCGTTCAATATAGATTAAAATGTGTATTTACTAAAAGCATTTGGACCATTTTATCAGGACCAAGATGGTAAATAAGTTCATTATATTGATTTGGTACTTGCTTCTAGCTAAAGAAACAGAAGCAGTAGGAATTGTTGTACAACTTATTTGGTTACTGTAGGTTTAGAAGCTATTGAGATCTGTAGCTAGCAATCACTATGTAAAACACATAGCTACTCTTTTTAGATA
This sequence comes from Esox masquinongy, assembly GCA_016801175.1. Classification (NCBI taxonomy): domain Eukaryota; kingdom Metazoa; phylum Chordata; class Actinopteri; order Esociformes; family Esocidae; genus Esox; species Esox masquinongy. The sequence continues at coordinate 31,279 of JACXGI010006619.1, forward strand.
TGGCTATCGTTAAAACTGCAAGTTTACAACAACAGTGGAGCAGAACTGTGCTTAGTAGGGCTCTGTTTGCCTGGATGAAATTATTCTGAAGTCCTACTGGCTAAAGTTGGGGGTTGATTAATTATTAATGTTCTTGGGGGCTGGTCAAAAATGCGGAGGGAATTGCAGCTTTTTATTTTGGGTTAAAATAGTTTATTTTCGGATATTCCTAATTTTATTTATTCCATCCTTCCAAGTTTTCATTTTGTACTTCCTATATTAGAGCCATATTGGAAAAATCTGAGCTGCGTTCAGTAGTCTACGCTGTTAAGAAACATTCTAGTAGAAATTTGCTATGTAGTACGAACTAGAGTTCTTAATTTTAGCACCGAGCCCCAGGCTTGACGAATAATTAAGGAAGGCTACTTTAAATAATCTACAACATGAAATGTATTTTGATCTGTTTAACACTTTTTTGGTTACTACTTGATTCCATATGTGTTATTTCAAAGTTTTGATGTCTTCACTATTATTCTACATTGTTGAAAATAGTAAAAATAAAATAGTAATAAAAACATAATATAGCACGTATATAACAGTGGTCAGAATTATGACCATTTGATCAGTTGGTTGTTCTGGGTTTACTGGGAAAATATGGATTTTTTTCACCCGCAATGCGCTTCTCATGTAACATTAAAATTATATCAACACATAATTATACCATCATTCAACAATATTCAACATAGGACTCCTTGGCAACAAGTCGGATTGCAGGCACATCCTATACCAAGGTAGGTGAAGAAATGTGCATCCCATCAAAAAAGTTTTTCTCAAAGTGTCTCACCGAGCCTATCACCCATCCCCTGACATCCCATTCCCCTATTTATCATGAAACCATTTGAGAGCCAAGTTTTGTTTTGTCGTAAAATTAAATGATGGAGTGGTCAAATAGGTGTCAAGTAATTTGTTAAGTAGTGGAAGACTGTCCTCCCCTCCCCGAAAGCTGACATTTATCAAAGTTACTCGTGTATCCCATGGCGGTAGAGATTTACATCTGTTACACCTCCCTTCAAATGCTTTTGTATTGTTGAAAGAGAAAATCATGCACATGTTAAGAAGCAATATTCTACATATAATTTCAGGAATAAAATGTTTTGCTCAGGTATCTTTGTATCACTTGAATCATTTATTGTTTTCGCCTCAATTAATTTTTCAAAAAGAGGCCAGAGGCATCAGGTGAAGTTAACTGTCTGCTCCTTTGATTGGGTTTGCACGATGCCCTTTATAATATAACAGCTCTAATTGGTATGGTTGGACATCTACATAATGATAATAATACATGTGTAGGACATCCTAACTAAACAATATCTATAGGATCAGGTGAGAACTCCAAAATCCTAGCATTGTATCCTAGCATTAATCAAGACAAGATGTAAAACGCTATCAGGGAGTGGCAATACAATGATGCTATCCTAGAGGGTGCTGTTGAGACAACTAGACCATTGCAAAACTGCAAGATATGGATAGTTTGTCTTTGAATGACTAATCTGTAAAGTTTTTATATCATTCTTCATGATGAAAAGTGATTTCTTGTCAGACAGCAGTTGTTTTGATCCTCTCAGCCATGGCCAGTGTGTTTACATGAGGTATCTGGTGACTATGTTTATGTACTGTAGTTTTGTCAACAAACCAATATATATTTTTTTTGTTTCATTCGAGTTGGATTGTCCTCCCCCCTTCCTTCTCTGAGGAGCTGACACTGTCTAACATGTAGTCCTTTTAACTACTTCATTAACTTTAAGTCTTCCTCAATTAAGTTCTGTCATTTGCCTTGTTCCGCCAAACATTCTCTACTTAACTATCCAATTACAGCAAGATAGAAATCAAGATGCAACACATAGCACCTACATGTGGTTCCTAGTGATGCATGCATACCGTCTCTTGCAATACGAAACGCATAATTGAATCATTGGTAGAAGTAAATTAAATTGCTGGTTGAATCCATTGACCTTATTTCCTCATTTTACTACAGTGACTTTTACATTTCACTTTAGTATCTATTGATAATTTGGTTTCTAACTCAAAAGTGTCATGTGGTGGAAAACTTGTAAAATTACAGACAAAAAATACTTTTCACCCCAAAAGCCATGCCCAAAAATAATTAACAACCCACTGAAACGGTGTAATCTACAATATGATGTTGTTTGCTAGATGATATAGTAAAATATCCACTCTGAAGTTCTTTTCAGCCCCTTCATGTACTCAGTAACGAGGCACCGGGCTTCAGCTTTGGTCTTGGCCTTGACTGTTCTCAGGCAGCCATGATTAATCTGTTTGATCTTGGCCTAGTCTATATTGAAACCCTAGGGAAGGTCTCCAAGGTGCACAATCAATAACATTGCTTGTACTTCTGTAGTCTAACAACACATCACATTATGCCCACTGAGGACAGAGCCGGGTGTTTTTTGTAAGTGTGCGAATGTGTGGTAACACCTGCATTAGTGTGTGTTGGTGCTGCGGCTCCATGCTTGGTGGAGATGCTAGAGGAGGGTGAGGGGATTTATTACCAGGCATTAGAAGCACTAATCTGTGGCAGGTGTTACTGGCTGCTATCCCAGGCTGTGCCTGGTCCCTCCCCCAGGAGGCCCCAATGTGTGTTTCTATTCAGCTCAACATTCTTTAGTAGGACCATGAAACCCTCTCTCCAAATACAGTGGAACCTATATCACTTCCAATCAATCAGTCAAATCAAAGGTACATTGTGGACAGGTTGGACAGACTGGGTTCAAATCCCAATGGTGCTGCTGATGAACTGATAGCTTACCGAGCATTAGCCCAAGGAGCGAACACTAGGCCACAGGTTTCATGCAAAATTACTTGGCATGCCAGCAAGATTCACGGAAACCACCTCCACTGCACGAGGAAAGACTACATCATGTGCACATGTAATCTTCCTGGCCCGCATGTTTTAACCTTCACTTCAAAACATCAAGGGGACATGATGGAACTCCTTGGGGCTATGTGGGGATAGCTCCTGAGGTGCTGTATTGCAATATTGTGGACCACAAAGATGGATTACCCTGACCTGGTAGGAGGCCTGCAGGGCCATTGGGATGATGAACAATGATATAAGGACACAACAAGGACCCCCTTCCAGGCAGGTTGCCACATATACTACTGTGACAGGCTATGACCTGGAGTGCTGGCGTAGTAGTTGGAAAATGTCTGGTACAGGTGGGGAGGGGGCAGTCCACTATGATTTGCGATTAAAATATACTAAAGGGATATAAACATGTGTAGACATAACTAATCACACACTTTTCTGCAAAGCTAAAAATAAATCAAACTATACTGTAACAACATGGTATAGATATATCTGCATTACAGTGTATTTTTCCATTGGGGTAGGGGGATTTGAAAAATGTAAAAATCACCCCAGATTCACTAGCTGTCTGTTCATGTCTAAAAGGCCTCTATTTCTGCTTCACTTCTAGGCAACTACTGCCCTCGAGTGGTTCACATGGGATTTGTCCACTTGGGAAATAAAAAGGCATTCAAATGGAACCAGTCTGATGCCTGCTTGACCAGGCTCTTAAAATATTTTACACAAGGGTAAACATACAGAGAATTTCATTAATATCTTTAGTATGAGAAATTAAAAAACCAAAAAGAAAACAATTGTAAAGGCAATGTCACTGAAGCGTAGAGATGTTAGTGTTCATATTCATAAAAGTTACGTATACTAAGGTCTCTGAAGTATGGAAACCAGTCTCTGATGAGACAGCTGTAGTACCAGAACCAGGGGTAGTAAGATTCTGCCTGTCGAGTGGCTCCAGAAGTGATGATATGAAGAGCAGCCTCACTTGCTGGCCAGGCTTGGATGTTGGTGAACCCCCTTTAATACAAACAATGGTGACTCAGGACAATTGCATTATGTTTCAAATGTGTCAAAGGGATAGAGGTGATATAACAACCATTACAAAAATCATGAAACTCTTAATTTTTTCTCCTGTCTACATTTCATGATGCCTAGTTTGTGATGTGGCCATTTCTTGTCACAGCAACTCCCAGCAGGCTCTGGAGAGTCAGTTAGGACCTACCGTGTGTCCTCCTATCACTTCAGCGCCATGACACGCATCACATTACCTCGCCATCAGTAATCCACAAAAATCTACCCTTTTTCCACCCTAATCATTTCTTCTTTATTACTTCACAAGGGTCCTGGGCACGGTCTGTATGACGCAATCAAAAGATTAAAACTCCTGATCTCAATGAAGCAGCTACATTGCATGGCAATGACTGAGACCACTCACTCACAACCATTCGGGACACCCTGCACCATGAATTTGTTTCCAAAATAAATGAGTTTAAACCTGTATTCCAGGAAATGGTTTTAAAACTAGCTCACTTGACTTTCTCCAAAGCCGAGTCTGTATCTATAAGGCCCAGGACACAGATGGTAATGGATACGTTGCTCCTCTGCATGGCCAACTCATGCTGCAGTGTCCCAAAGAAGCCGTTCAGGGCAAACTTAGTGGAGGAGTAGGGGGCCGCAAACGGACTGCACATTTTTCCTGAAGGATCAAAACAGTGGCTAATTGTTACAGTTCCATTTAAACCGTTTAACACCTTTATCCAAATCGAGTGAATAGATTTTTAGGCATCTTTGTAATGGCCCCCCATGTATCAGAGCCACAACCCTGGCATTGAAAATGTCTGCCTCTACAAATTGAGCTGCATGACATGATCACGGAATTAAGGGCCATTTGAAAAAATTGTAGTAGAGAAACGACTCACCTAACAAGGAGGAGACGACCACAATGGAACCCTTACTTTGTTCTAGGATAGGAAGAGCGGTCTTTGCCATCTGCAGATAGCTGAGGAAATTCACCTGGGAAAGACAAACGCAAGAAGAGACAGTAATAATAAACAGTGGTAATGGTGGAACATCCAGGCTGTGTTTTAGGAATAACGCACAAGGGGATGTGGTGTATTGCCAATATGCAACAGCTAAGTGCAGTTTTAGTGCATGAAACAACAGTGCCTGGATACTGGACGTTACAGTTGTATATTGGCCAAATACCACAAACCCCTGAGGTACCTTATTGTTATTATGAACCTGTAACCAAATGCAATTAGAACTTGTAAAAACAAAATATTTCGTCATACCTGTGGTATACGGTTATTTGTGAACCGGGTGGTTCGAATCCTGAATGCTGATAGGCATGGTACTTGAGACTGAATACCACGTGTATGTCTTCATATCACTTTTTACTGCTCTAGTTACATTGGTAACTGGTTTATAAGGGCAGAAAGACATCTCGAGGGTTTATTATATCACCTTCCCTCTCCTTTCATTTTCCTATTAAAATCCAATTCAATCAAATGTAATTGATAAAGCCATTTTGTGCATCAGCAGCTGTCATGATATTGCATGTTCAGAAGACCAGCAGGTCAACAAATGCAAGTGGTGTGTATCCACAGCCTTTAGGCAGACTCCAGGTCAGATGCACAACCAGGCAGAAAAAGACAGCAATTACCAGGTGGGTGTGGGCAGGTTTTTTTCATCACGCCAAGTACTACTTGTGATTGAGATACCCACCTGCATTAACCATCTAGTGTGCTCCACATCTCCATCCCACATGGCGAATGGACTAGGTCCAATGTGATTTAGCACCAGGTAATCGAGTCCTCCTAGCTTGTCCACTGCAAATTTTACCACTCTCTCTGGGTCAGAAGGATTGGCCATGTCCGCTGCTAGGTGTAGAGCCTTCTGGGCCCCCAAACCCTGGCATTTCTCAACCACCTGGAACACAAATGAGTGATATTTACAAAGGGTTAACATAATCGTTAAAACTTTACAAAAGGTTTACATAGTCCTTAAAACTTTACAAAAGTGTTTGATTAAAATATTTTGATTAAGAGTTTAATCAAAAACAGGTGGTTGGTGAAATTGACCAAAACAGAGGAAACTACCTGATTTCAGCGTCACTGACCTGCTGAAGAACCTTCTCTCTTCTGGCTGTGATAACCACCTTGGCACCAAAGCCAGCAAGGTGATAGGCAATTTGTTCTCCTATACCGGTGCTAGCACCAGTCACTAGGACCCGGGCACCCTTTAGAGACTCTGAAAAACAGCCATATGAAATTCCCTCAGTTTGCACCATTAGTTTGTTATCTTACCACCCACAACTGCTCCTTTGAATTTTTTAAGCATGTTTTGGCTAAAACACGTGTTAGCCACTAATACTAATCCTGAATTAGATGGCTAGAAAGCTAAATGCACTTAGAATAAGCACAGCTAGTGCAGCATGATACTTACACAGCCTAAGGTTTCTGTGTTTTGTCATTTTCATGTATGCTTTCAAGTTCAAGTTCTTTCCAATCGTAATGGAGTGTGCATGTATTATGGTGACAATTTGAGGAAAATTGGGTCGTTTCAGTTGTGTTTTCTTGTGCATTCTTGTACTTGACATTTCAAACCAGAAGGATATTACCTGGGAAATTGCATTACAATTGTGCAAAATTAATAGACTTCCTTGACATTAGCTTAAAACTGCAGCATTTTCTTTATGCCATGGCAAAATGTGTAGCACTGTATAAAATGTACTTTCAAGCTCTGTCATCAATGGGAGGGTACTAATCATTTTGCTGCAAGGGGGTTCCCCCAAACATAATACTGCCTTGGGCCTTCAGAAGGCTTGGGTTGGCCCTGCTTTAAACATGTGAATGCAGTCCATTATTAGATTACTTTCTGGTTCTGAAACAAAAACAAACCCTGGATACTTTTTAACCTAGATAAGACGTTACTGGGAAAACACCCAAATGTCCACACCCAGAGAAAAGTATGACAATCCAGATGTTTCTTTATCTAAAAACAATTATAGATTCTTAGATAATTTCTGTGATTCCACTTTTTTCTATGCCTGAAAACTACAGAGCTTAAGTTACTGTAGGTCTAGCCTGATTACCAGGTAGTCTTCCACACTAACTCATGACTAAATATATTCTATGGCTCCAATTCCACACGGTTGCCTCTTATGACATATTTAGGCCTTATCATATAAGTCTTTCATTGTACTGTATAGCACTCACAAAATTCATTTGGCACAAAGATTATTTTCATAAACCTTGAAAGTTGCATTTTGTAAGGTTGCTAATAAAAACAAATTGTAGAACTGTCTCATTTCCATTACAACATAACTAGTTTGCCACTCCAACAACACAGTTCATAATAAGTCCACACAAAGGTGCCCTGGAATGCACCTAGATGATGAAATTTATATATGTATATTTCCCAGGCACCTTTAACACTTGTTACAAAATGGCAACTTCCCTCTGATATATTGCCACTAACCAACTTGGGGTACAGGTGCGCAGCATGTAGGTGTGGGAGGGTATGATTCTTTTTATTTATCCTGGAATTGGTTGTCACTCCTACTGTGTTAAAATAAATATTTGGCAGGTGAGATTTAGATGGAAGGAGATTACACTTTAAATGTATAAGAATTTGTAATAATAATGGCCGATCAGGCACGTAGGACACATGAGTATGTCCAATACACAGTATTTATTGAAAAGCTGGACAGATTTTAACTTTGCTGAAAGGCATTTCAATAGCGGAAAGTCCAGTATCAGTTGACCTAAATAGATTAGATTCACTTATAAACAGTTGTACTTGCTAAATTTGATTATTTATTCATTTCTGATCATTTGAGGTTATCGTATGATCTTAATACAATAGGTCCTCTCATAAGCATTACTATCACAAGAAGCCCATATCGGAAAAATTATAAACAATCAGACACACCACCAAGGGCCGGCAGAGATTTCCTATTTTTGTACAAACCCAAGTGTAAGTTCATTCTGTTTCTAATAATACAATGCTGCACTTATGTTGAAATATTAAGTGTAGGATACACGTGCTACTTAAGCGACAAAGGAGTGGGATATATGGCAGATATAGCAAGGCTGAGCTGACCTTTGGAATACGACACTGAGGGGGACTGTGCAGAATCCAGCCTCTAAGGTTTACAAGACTGAATCACACAACTAAAGCAAGTACTACACGTCAATGCATACTGATAGACAGACCGGTGAGAAACGTGAAATAGGGAATATCTCCCCATTAATATATTTCAAACCTTTAACCTAAAACACTAACTGCAGATGTCTGCTGGTCATTTATGTTTTTATTTCTGCTATAGTACAGTAACAATCTTACATTACAGATTTTACTCAGAATAATTTCTAAGGGTTCCAATAATTGTGGCACAAATGTATTTCATTTATTTCACATTTATTTTTTCAATCAATTTACTTCAATCAAAGGATTGATTTTTGTGAATATTTTGAATGAAAGACCAAGAGGATAAACAGCAAATAGATTTTGTTCACTGCCTGTTTCACTCATGTTTACCAACGGTGTCAAAGGTTAGTGGAGAGCACGGTATGGCCCCTTTAAGGAGTTCCTGGACCCAGCCCTTATCATTGGTAAATTGGCTTATCAGCAATCAAGATTCAAACCACTCGGTTTATAACATAATAATAATTATTATTCAATTGTTGCCAAACCTTGACACTGTAGATCAGATCAGAAGATCTGATCAGAAAGAGTTTTATTTGCCAAGTAAGCCTGCCATATTAAGTAAGTGTTCCAGTAGTTTCAGTACAGAAAATGGCCAAAGGGCTTACTTTTATTTTTTATTTGTTATTATCGGACATTTTAATAAAATTGACAACTGAATATGTGAAATTTGTTACCATGAACTCATGCAGTTTAAAAATTATGCCTATAACGTGTGTGTAAAGTTTAAACTGGTTGAGGCGCAGAACAACCCCTCCCTCGCAAATGTTTGCGGGGGTGGGAAATAAATAAATAAACATATATCTTACCTGGGTCCAAAGTGGGTCCCCTCCATTGGAAAGCAACAAAAACTGCAGCTACACCTACTAATACGAGTTTAGTAAAAGCCTTCATCTCGTGGCGGCAATAACCTAGTTGTTACACGTGGTTAATAACGTAAAATTCAAATAACATTCATTAGGAAAATGTTTGTTGTTGTTTTGCAAAAAAACGACTTTCTAGTTTAAATAAGAGGATTACCTATACAACATGGAGCAGACGGAGTCTTCAGTGGCACTACAATCACACTACAGTCGCGTTCCTCTTCCCAGGATTTGCCAGGGCTGGATTCCCATGCAGGTGTTTTACGCGTCACAATAACCATATCATATGGCGATCTGTCATCGATGACGTAGAATCTAACCAGTGGCTGGTCCAACGCGGGGTTATGGTCTGACCAGAGGAACGCAACATAAGTGCCCCAACTGCATTAGCGTCATGCAGGCAACATGAGAGATTCCGTAGCAACAATAAGACTTCCGGTTTAAGGATTTTGCCTTCAAAATAGAAGTCAGACAAAAAACGCGATTTTAATAAAATAAAAATAATCACTTTCCTTAGTGTATATTGTAAAAAATTATAGTAGGAAATTTTCAGGAGAGTCTATACTGTGATAATATGGAAAAATATCAAGGGGCACTGTGTATTTGCAGTTGTTGCTGGCTTTTTACTCAGCCCAAACCATTGGCCACAATGGAATTCAGTGGATATGAAATACATATTGCCCTAAAGAGAGTCTAGACTCTCCTGAACATTTCCTACAATACATTCACTGCGGCATATAGAATAGTATTTTTTTTATTGAGCAATATATATTTAATATCCACTAAATTCCATTGTGGCCAATGGTATGGGAGGAGTAAAAAGCCAGCAACAATTGCAAATACACAGTGCCCCTTGATTTCTTTGCATATTATCACAGTCTAGACTCTCCTGAACATTTCCTACAATACATTCACTGCGGCATATAGAATAGTATTTTTTTTATTGAGCAATATATATTTAATATCCACAGAAT
>JACXGI010006620.1:0-13528 GCA_016801175.1 Esox masquinongy
TTGTGTCTTGCCCTCCTTGTGCAAGGTGTCAATGGTTGTCTTTTGGACAGCTGTCAAGTCAGCAGTCTTCCCCATGATTGTGTTGCCTACAGAACTAGACTGAGAGACCATTTAAAGGCCTTTGCAGGTGTTTTGGGTTAATTAGCTGATTAGAGTGTGGCACCAGGTGTCTTCAATATTGAACCTTTTCACAATATTCCAATTTTCTGAGATACTGAATTTGGGGTTTTCATTGGTTGTCAGTTATAATCATCAAAATTAAAAGAAATAAACACGAAATATATCAGTCTGTGTGGAATGAATGTATACATTATACAAGTTTCACTTTTTGAATGGAATTACTGAAATAAATCAACTTTTTGATGATATTCTAATTATATGACCAGCACCTGTATTGTTCACAAATCTGTCTAAATCTGTGTTAGTGAGCACTTCTCCTTTGCCGAGACAATCCATCCACCTCACAGGTGTGGCATATCAAGATGCTGATCAGACAGCATGAGTATTGCACAGGTGTGCCTTAGGCTGGCCACCATAAAAGGCCACTCTAAAATTTAAATTGTTTACTTTGATTTTCAATGTGAGTTTGAATCCAACCCTCAATTGGTTGGTGATTTCGGTTTCCATTGACCGTTGTTACGTCATTTTGTTTTCATGATTTAATGATATTATGTACATTAGATGATGAGATCCCCAAACTCTTTGAAATTTTACATTTAATTTGGCAATTTAACATTGAGAAACGTTATTCTTAAATTGCTGCATTATTTGACCGTGCAGTCTTTCCCCATACTCACTTCTGAAAGACATCCTCTCTGGAATGATCTTTTAATATCCAATTATGTTACTGACCTGTTGCCTATTGACCTAATTAATTGTGTGATATTCCACCAGGTTTAGTTTTTTTAGCATTAGACCCACTGCTGTTTGCCTACAGAGCCAACAGGTCTGTGGATGACACGGTCAACATGGCTTGCCAATTCATCATCCAGCATCTGGACTCCCCTGCAACCTACGCTAGAATCCTGTTTGTGGACTTCAGTTCCACATTCAACACCATAATTCCCGCTTTGCTCCAAGACAAGCTATCCTAACTGGGAGTGCCAGAGTCCACATGCAGGTGGATCACAGCCTTCCTGTCCAACAGGAGGCAGCATGTGAGGTTGGGGAAGCACCTGTCTGACCCCCTGACCAACGGCACCGGCTCTCCTCAATGCTGTGTCCTGTCCCCGGTACTCTTCTCCCTGTACATCAACAGCTACACCTCCAGTCACCAGTCCGTCAAGCTCATGAAGTTTGCGGATGACACCAACCTCATCAGACTTTTTTCTGATGGAGACGAGTCCGCCTACAGGTGGGAGATGAAGCATCTGGTGTCCTGGTGCAGTCAGAACAACTTGGAGCTCAACGCCCTGAAGACAGTGGAGATGGTAATAGGACTTCAGGAGAAGCCCAGCTGCCCTTTCCCCCATGGCCCTGGGTGGCTCCCCAGTCAACTCTGTGGAGGCCTTTCGCTTTCTGGGCACCACCATTGCCCAGGACCTCAAGTGGGAACATCACCTCTCTTACAAAGAAAGCACAACAGAAGATGTACTTCCAGCAGCAGCTGAAAAAGTTCAACCTGACAAAGACTATGATGGTGCATTTCTACACTGTCATCATTGAGTCCATCCTGACCTTCTCCATCACTGCCTGGTACTCTGCAGCCACAGCCAAAGACAAGGGCAGGCTGCAGCGCATAATCCGCTCTGCAGAGTGGGTGATTGGCTGCAATCTGCTGTCTCCACATGACCTACAAACCTTCAGGACGTGGAGGCGAGCAGCAATGATTGGGGCTGATCCCTCTCACTCTGGAAATTAACTATTCAGACCTCTATCCTCTGGCAGAAGGCTGAGGTCTATAAGGACCAAAACCTCTCGCCACAAGAACAGTTTCTTTCCTATTGCAGTAGGCCTCATGAACATGCCCCCGAAACCAAATTGACTATAGCCTGCTCCCCACACACATACAACCCTCAACTGGACAAATCTATTACCCCTCCCCACATACACACAACCCGCAACTGGACAAAATCTTGCATATACTTTTTTGTTATTTTTTAGTCATTTATTAATGCAGTCTCCTATTTTTATGCTCAGTCCATCATACTTATTTGTTTTTATTCCCTTATTCCTTTTGTATAAATTGTTGCACCAACAGCCAGAACAAATTCCTTGTACAGTATGTAGTGAAACTTACTTGGCAATAAAACTTTCTGATTCTGATTACACAACTTTTCCAGTCTTTTGTTGGATCTGTCCCAACTTTTTTGAAACAAGTTGCTTTCATCAAATTCAAAGTGGGCATATATTTTCAAGAAAAAAATAAATTTCTCAGTTTCAACATTTCATATGTTGTCTTTGTACTATTTTCTATTGAATATAGAGATAAATGATTTGCACATTATTGCATTCTGCAATTGCATTTATATTTGTATTTTACACAGCGTCCCAGCAGCGTCCCAGCATCTAACACATATCCTCTGATTAGAAATTTTATCAAAGGATACATGTTATAAATACAAAGGATGTATGTTAGCTCTAGGTAGAAATGGGGGATTATGAATTTGTTTAAAATATATGGGAAAAAATAACCAGAACTGTGGCTGTCTAAATTCATGGATGACTGTATAGGGCTGTCTAATATCTCAAGGCAACATTTGAATATCAGGCTATGGCACATCCGTGTTTAGTAAATAAGTGCTGGTCCACGGAAATGTAGAGGTCATGAATTTGTGTAAATGAGAGACTATCTGATCATCTCTGGTGACTCATAATGCAAAAGGGATAAATGCATCTACTCATTGTACTACAGACACAAACAAACACACATACACACCCAGGATTTTTATTAATGTGAGGACCAAAAATGTTGTACTGTACCATTAAAACAAATATTTCATGTAACCCTTAACCAGACAATCAATCTGTACCACAACCCCAAAAACCTAACTTTAAACCTAAATCAAAACCTAATCATATCTCCTTGCCCTATACTCAAATCCTAATGCCTAACCTGTAATTCTAACCCACATCCTATTTGTCAATTTACTATATTTGTGACTATATCCCCTCCTCTGCAGGTCTACTTAAACTGACCACAGTAAATACTGTATAACCCGGTTAAAAATACATACAGGGGATTCAACTGACCTGCGAACATGAGCTCGGACACATTTGGTTTGACGTGCAGACAGGTGAACAGTGGGAGAGGACACTGGGCCTCATTCACCTTTTCCTGCAGCTCACTCAGCTTTGTGTCCATTCTCTGATGAAAGCAAAGGAACAGCTGAGAGTAAGTGTCAGTTGGGTTTTATCCCCTCGATGACTGAGAGAGAAAAGAGAGAAATTAAATTAACCAAGCAACAACAAAAGGCAGCTGCGGTACTTCGCTCACCGCAGGGATGAGGGTCTCGCCAATAAGCATGCCGAATATATCTGTGAAGGTGACAGGCTGTCCTTTGGCCTTCTTGCTCCACAGAGCATGGATGTAATTGGTGATGTGCTGGGGCAAAAGCAGTCTCAGAGGGTTACTGCTCACACTCTTCATAAGCTCTGCGTTGATATCCTTAGGACCCTTAGCAGGGAACTCTGGGTGGGAGAACAGGGTCGACATGTACCTTGGAGGGATGGAGGATGGGAGAGATATGCAGCAGTAAGAAAGGAAGGAAGGAAGGTAACAGAACCACGGCAAGAGCACATAAGCACACAAGTGCTTCAAAATACTGGGCAAACTTTGATGAAGAGGTTGATACACTATATGGCCAAAAGTATGTGGACACCCAACCATCACACCTATATGAGCATGTTGGACATCCTATTCCAAAACCACGGGCATTAATATGGATTTGGCCCACCCTTTGCAGCTATAACAGCAGCCACTCTTCAGGGAGAGCTTTCCTCAAGATTTGGTAGTGTCTCTGTGGGAATTTGTGCCCATTCAGACAAAAGAGCATTTGGGAGGTCAGGCACTGATGTTGGACAAGAAGGCCTGGCTTGCAATTGCCGTTCCAATTCATCCCAAAGGTGTTCAACGGGATTGAGGTCAGGGCTCTGTGCAGGCCACTCGAATTCCTCCACACCAACCTAATCAAGCCATGTCTTTAAGGAACCTGCTTTGTGCACAGGGGCACAGTCATAATGGAACAAGAAAGGGCCTTCCCCAAACTGTTCCCACAAAGTTGGAAGCACCTAATTGTCCAAATTGTCCTTGTATCTTATAGCAAGATTACCCTTCACTAGAACTAAAGGGCCTAGCCCAAACCCTGAAACGCAGCCCCAGACCATTATCCCTCCTCCAGCAAATTTTACTTTAGGTACTATGCATTCTGGTAGGTAGTGATCTCCTGGCATCTGCCACACCCATAAAGTCACTGAGCTCCTCTGTACGACCCATTGTACTGACAAAGTTTGTCTATGGAGATTTCATGGCTATGTGCTGGATTTTATGCACCTGTGAGCAATGGGTGTGGCAGAAACACTGGAACTCAATAACTAGTAGGGGTGTCCACATACTTTTGGCCATATATTGTAGAAAATACTGTAGGAGAAGAGCGGTGGAAGGTAAGAAGGATGACAGAAGGTATGGTATAACCAAATTGGTTGACTGACCAGGTGGATCCAGAGAGACCAGCAATGTAAGTGGCACAGTCCAGGACCCCAGACTCATACAAGGCCTTCATTACCCCAGAGAAGCCCACCATGGCCCTAAAGCCTCCCCCTGAACCCACGATAGCTATTACCGGCACCTGTACAGAAACAGCCGCATACATGGGAGAGAAAGAAAAGGAATAGAAACCCTGTCAAAATTTAACTCAGCTACATTCAACTGTCAGTAACTCCTACTTCCTGATGCTACTTCCCTCAGTCAGTCAGCCTACAGTGGTTGAGTTGCATGATTCTACTTCAATGTATTTCCGGGACCTCTCTCCAACAGTTCATTTACTTCTCAGAACTATTGTCACAATCATATCTGTAAACAACAAATACTGTAATTCACTGTGACACAACAATACAATACTTGTCATTGCTTGAGAAACAGTGCACGTTGTGTGATGTTCTACTAGCCCCAATGGAAATGCACTGCGAAAACAGCAGCCTTATGTGGTGGATGATTATCTAATCAGGATCTAAATCAGCCCTTTTCGTCTTCATTCGCATACTCCAGATATTACTTAGTTTAATGGTGTTACTTGTAGTTGACAACATATAGGGACAGAAGATAGAAAAACAATGCAAAGTTGTCATATAATATTTACAGTTCTAGTTCCATAATTAATGGCCCTCTTGGTAAAGATTAGAAAAAAAGCCTATGAAAAACTGTAAATGTTTATTGTAAAATGAAAAAAATGTTAACAAATATTATTTTCAAAAACGTGTGTCACGATTATTGGCACCGCAACCGACAAAGTAACTGGACTAATTCTTGACCTATAATGTTTAATGCGTTTGGAGAACACTCTCCAAACGCAAGGATTATGAAACCACTCAAACATGCAGAATCACTTAGAATCAATCCTTTAGTCCTCACTGTGGCCTCACCTCTTCAGCTCATTCAAAAATGTTAAATTAGGTTTGTCATGGGACTGCAATGGCAAAATCTTGATTCTGTGATCAGTCAGCTATTTTTGTAGGTCATGAAATACGGTGTTGGATATGGCACTGGAGGAATGCTTTGGATAACTTCTCAGCTGCTCCAATAATAACTTTTTTTTGCCTCCTGGCACTGACAGTAACCTTCACAGTTAACCTCGGCATGCTTATTGGCAAGTCCATCATCCTTGTGGTGAGCAAAATACCGCAAAAGCCTTTTGTTGTTGCTTGGTTAATTTAATTTCTCTCTATTCTCAGTCATCAAAAGGATAAAACCTAACTGAAGCTTACTCTCAGCGGGTTCCTTTGCTTTCATCAGAGAATGGACACAAAGCTGAGTGAGCTGCAGGAAAAGGTGAATGAGGCCCAGTGTCCTCTCTCACTGTCCACCTGTCTGCACGTCAAACCAAACGTCCGAGTTCATGTTGGCAGGTCAGGCAAATCCCCTGTATGTATTCTTAACCGGGTTGTATAATATTTACTGTGGTCAGTTCAAGTAAACCTGCAGAGGAGGAGGGGATATAGTCACAAATATAGTAAAATGACAAATCGGGTTTGGATTAGAATTACAGGTTAGGCATTAGGGTTTAAGTACAGGGCTAGGAGTTATGGTTAGGTTTAGATTCAGGGTTAAAGTTACGTTTTTTGGGGTTGGGGTAAGGACTGATTTTATGGTTAAGGGTTACGTGAATTATTTGTTTTAATGGTACTTTTTCGGTTTTCGGATATATGATTTTGTGGGCTGTTTTCCTTCTAAAGGCCCTGGAAACCTTGCTTGTGTACAAAGAATATTGGACTCTTTAAGTGCCAGGAGGTAAAAAACAATATATAAGCAATTGTTGGACCAGCTGAAAAGTTATCCAAAGCATTCCTCCAGCACCATATTTCACTGTATTTCACAGTGATTTTTTTTTTCTGCATGACCATCCCACCTTTACAGAAAATCCCCCACTGGTGTTTGTTGCCAAAAATAGAAAAGCCCTATTTTTTCACATAGGACCCGGTTAATTTCTTCTCTAACTACTCTAACTTCTGTATAATGCTCTTTGGTCTTAATTTTCCCTGATCAATGGATTCACAGGTAGAGGTCAATGGTAAGATGACTTGTTACCATTGTTAGGGTATCTTTAATCTATATAAACTGGGAAATTCCAAAACACAGGGGTTGAATACTTAAGCAACATATTTCAGTTTTTAATCTTATAAATATTTCTAATTAAAAAACCAATGTCATCTTACAAAAATGTATTTTGAGTGTCAGTGTTTTAAATAAAAAAAAATAAGAGTGAAATGTCTATGTACCATTAGTAATGGTACAACACTAGAGAATTCAAGGTTCAAGGGTATGAATACAACAAAATTGGCGATAAGCAAAAACAATAATGGATATGATCATGTTTGATCCGTGTGATAACACAGGCAGGCAGAGAGGTGATGATGCAGGATTCCAGTCACAACAGAAACTCAGATCAGCCCCGACTTGTGTAGAGTATGAATGCTGAACTCAGAAGTTGCCTCTTAAGAGTCAATTTCTCAGTCTGATAGAAAGTAAGGAGTCGTGTGTTAATGTAGTTTGGTGCATGTGTTTATAATGTGGTTTGGTGTATGTGTTTATAATGTGATTTGGTGTGTTTATAATGTGGTTTGGTGTATGTGTTTATATGTGATCTTGCATGTACACACGGGTTTGCTAATATCAGCTCTTGTCTATAAACTTGACCCCTACGCTCAGTAATACTTCCGACTAAGGCCAGTTCCTTTAGCAATTTCCTTTATTACATTGCACTGCAATTTTGCATTGGTTATTCTTCTACGGCACATTGAGCCAGCAATTCCCCCTAACACGTGAGGTCTTACATGTTGAACCAAACAGCTGACTTAATTGGTTGCTCTGCAAGCCTGGGTCCACAGTTCATGCTCACCTCCTGAGGGGTGCTTGGGAGGAAGCGAGGCTTCTCCATGTCTAGCAGCTTTTTGATGCCCAGCATTACCCTCTCTCTGCGAGCCTGTTTGAACAGTTTCTCCTTGTCACACAGTGCCAGGCTGAATCGCAGATCCATATTCGTACTGTATGGAGACACAGAGATAAGAGAAGGTTATAAAGCTACAAAGGCCTGGACACTATATTTGTTAAATATTTTTAAAAAATCCTACTTGACAAATTAAATTACAGATTAATAATTTTGAAATAATTTATACATTATATTATTATTATTATAATTCTACAGCCACCGGAAATGTCAAACCCATAAAAGTTAAGAAGATCAAAACAACTTGCTTACACACCCCAGGCTTACAATCTTATGGTCAATCGGGTCTCTCCATGCTCATCAGTCCTGCGACCTCTGTCTGCTATGGTGTGGCTATTTTTCCTCTACTGGTCTCAAGTACATTTCATAATGACCTTTACACAGTACCAAGACATTTTATTTAAATCTACAAGCCTACCCCTGCTTTAAATCCTTAAATAATTCATTTTAAATAATTGGGGCTTGCAAAGCAAGAGTTTTTTTTTATGAAGTTATTTTTATGATGAATGAGTCTTGAAACCCAAAGTGCCCATTTTTTTAACATACTACTTACTGTTATTATTTAGAATGCTTTCACTGTTAAGCTAGAAACAATTCATACTCTGAATCATGCCAAGAGGTCCAGTTTAAAATTCCTTCCCTATAAGCTCATCTCTCCATCCAACTTTTTCAAAATTGTGTTCCCTGCACCACACAACCCATGTGAAATACCTGGCCTATGACAGCATTTGGAACTGTCAATCAGCTGTCAAATAGGCTGAGTTCATCTCAGCATATGCTGTCCTTCAAGCCCAAACAGAGACATGGATCAACCAATAAAATACTGCTACTCCAGCTGCTCTCCTCAAGGGTTTTCCCATAGTCCAAGAGAATCTTATGGTTGTAGCACAGGTTTACGCATCTCTCCAGAGCATTACGCATCTCTCTTCTCCCTTGCTCACCTGTCTTTCCTCATTTGAATTCCAAGCTGTCAATGCGAGTTGTTCATTCAAGCTTAAAAATGTCATCTACTGTATCATCCACCAGGTGTAATTCCTCAATGACACCTCGATAAGCTTGATTGGCTAATAACAAGGTGTCATACTACTGGGCGACTTCAGGCTCCAGACATTTGCCTTTGATTAATTTCTTTCAACTGCTTTCTTTCCACTCCTTTCGTCTTTGGACCTCATGCTAGCCCATTCCCTTCACATTTACAAGGGTAATCAATGTGCTTGACCTCATCTTTACTAGGTGCTGTCTGACGACTAATCTCCCTGCAACCCCTATCCAGGTCTATCATTACTACTTTTTTCTTCTTTCACCCTCTCTCCCTCCCGTTCAACCCTACCCTTTCAGCCACGACTCAGATGCTCATTTGCTGCTGGCATAATATTTGTCCACTAGGTGTGCCGTAAGCGACTCAATACAAGTCAACAGTAGGGCTGCAGTCCGAGGGGAAAATGGAAGAAAATTAATCAGTTGGCCGATCATCCTTTCACTCCCTCCTCTCTACCTTCCCTTTTTCTTGCCACTCACTACTGGTGTCTCCCAAGGCTTGGTTCTAGGCCCTCCTATTCTCTACACCACATTACTTGGCTCTGTTGTCTACTCACATGGTCTCCAATATCATTGCTATGGGGATGACAGTGAACTATTTTCCTTCTACCCTTTCTTCTGACACCCAGATGGCGACACACATCTGTGTGCCTGGCTGACGTTTCTGCTTGGATGTCGGCCCACCATCTCCAAGTCAACCTAAACATGACAGAGCTGCTGTTTCTCTGTGGGAAGGTCCGTCTCTTCTAAGACTCATCTATCATGGCTGACAACTCCACCGGGGCACCCTCCCAGGGTGCGAAGATAGTTTGAGCTCTTTGTTCTGCTTCCTTTGGTCTCCTATGGGAGGGCAGCTCTCACGCACCCCAGTCAAAACTCACGTCTTGCACCCCAACGGTGGAACAAGCATCCCTCTAAACTAGGACAAAATCCTTACCTATTTTCAGAAAACCTCAGAAACCCTTCCTTTTTAAAGAATAGCCAATAAAGCATATCTTTGACTTCAGTAACTAATTCTAATGGAATTAAAATATCCCATGTATCAAAACCATACTACACACCTTAAAATTAAATGCTGAATTACAAATACAAAAGCTAAATATCATAACTGTATAATAGTCTCCATCCACTTATGGCAATCCAAATTTAGCTAAGGTGTAACCAAGCAATTTCAAAATCACACAAGTCAATTAGCCTTCACCTGTGCTAAGTTGTAGTGATTAACATTATTTCAGGAGACAGTCAGCAGTTTCTGTATGCTCCTATTGTTGAACAATTAATTTTAAGAAAATGCTCAAATATGAGCCAAAAGGAGATTTCAAAATAATTTAAGAACACAATTGTGGACAGACACAGATCAGGGATGAGTATAAAAATAATTCGTAGGCCTTTTGTAGGCAATATCCCTGGGGTTGGAACACGGTCAAGAAGATTAACTTTTATTTGACCAGGTAAGTTGATTTTGAGCCAATTGCAAGACAGACAACACAAATACAATCAAAACACTATGTTCAATAGAAAAGGCAAGAGATCAATCAATTATAAAACATTTTACAGATGGAAAAGGTGCATACAATGTGAGGAGATAAATATGCATGTAAAACTAAGATGCAAGGGAGTGGACCAAATGATACATACTAAATAGATGAAATAGGTACACAGCAGGTGCAGTTTAGTAGGTCAGATGCTTATTCCAATTAAGTGGCCTAAATCCAGTACAAAATTTGTGGCATGACTTGAAGGTTGCTGTATTTTGCTCTATCCAGGAATTTCAGCTTGAACAGTTCAGTAAAAAAAATAGTCCAGTATTGACAAATCTATGCAAAATGGTATGCAAAGTTGGTATGGACCTATCCCTACAGACACAGCTGTACTTATGTTAAGTTGGTATAGACCTATCCCTACAGAAACAGCTATATTTATGCCAATGCTGCTGCCACCAAGTACTAACTCAGGGGGGGGTGTAGATCCAATTATGAAATTTAAATATTGTATTTTTTATACATAATACTATTAACCAATTAAAAAAATAAATCCTCCTATACAAAGATAAAATGCAAAAAAGTTGAAAGAACTGTACATATAGCATATTAATTAACAACTGTCGTAGACTAGACCAGCTTTGGAATGTTAAGGTAGCATCTATAAACCAAGCAGGACTCAGACAGGCAGAAAGACAGGCAGACAAGCAAGCAACAGATACACATGTACAGTGTGTTAGTTGTAAGATACATACCACACCTCCAGAGCCATCTCTAAGTACACATTGGTAGCCTGTCGAAACCCCAAAAAGATGAAGTGGTTATTGTAAAAAAACAACATTGATTCATGTGATCAAATAAAACAAGAAATGCATCCATCAATAGCAAACACCCTGGAATACAGAACAATACTCACAAGGAAAGTTAACGGGATGACAGGATAATATTCTCAAGAAGAGGAGAGAAAATATCTAATCAGCATTTTCTTTGGTGGTCTTTGGGGCAACTATATATGCAGGTCAGCCGGCTTGAGTCATGAAAATCCGAACATGAGGCATGTGCCATAAAACTATATAGGGAGCAGAATTTCTGAATGCCTGTAGGATCAACCAAAATAATTTGACTGGCAATTGATGGGACTATCTAATTAGAAAAATATTGAGAGCATTCTTGAGTTCTGTACCGTAGCAACAACTGTGGACTTACAGATTTCTTGATCACACTACTGGTGGGTAGATATGGTTGTCCTTGTTCAATAGAGCAATTGGACTTGTTTCAACAATGACTTATTGGCCATGACATTGCAAGATAGCCAGGTTGAGGAATTTTCTCTGGCTTTGTAAAGACTGCAGCCTGACACTAGCCTTACTAACTTGTCAAACTGTATTCCTACCCACGAAGGTGGGGTTTTCAAAATGGGGGAGGTACTCGTTTTTGCAGATTCTCGGGTGCTTGTTGCTAGCTAGTCTTTTTAAGATTGCACAACAATGACTACTTCTGATGATTCCTCATTACAAGAAGAGGCTATGAATTCTGCCATTGTATTTTGCTTACAACCAGTAAATGCAGATATCTACCAGTGGAATACAGAAACACTCGTATACGTCGTATGACAAAATGCCATTTTTATCGCAGCTTAGCAATCTATAAAAATATTATTTGACCATGCATTACTGGGTGACACAGCGTTGCATTTACACTTTATGCCACTGGTTACTTTGTGTACTGAACTTGATACGATACCACATGGTATTAAGTCTGCATGAGGTCAGTCTCTACAGGGTGCAAGCAGTGACATCACTGAAGTGTCCCTGCCTCTTGTGGTTATTGGTTTTAATGATGGCGTTAGATTATTCTGTGCTGGTAGGCCAGTTTGGTTAATTAAAGATTTCATCAAAAAGCATTGATTCTCTTACATTAGTGCTAGATGTGATGTAAGGCACATGGAGTACAGTAAATGTGTGTGGCTATGGGTCTGGATTTTTTTTATCATTCAGTTTGATACAATGTTTTGGGTTCTCTTCCCCACAGAAGGCCTAGGTCCAACAGCCATGGTTCTCCACTGAATGTAGAGGGGTACAGTGAGGAGGAGGAGCAAATAAAAACTGTAAGATAAGGGGTGAGAGTCTTTCAGATAAAATGATAGAAAGAAAGGGAAACCTTACTCTGATAGATGAGAAACCATTACTTAATAGACAATTAGTCGGATGAGAGCTAATGTATTTCAGGCTCATTCTTGCCTTCAGAATACTGTTGCTACTAGAGATAGAGAGTAAAAGAATAAAGGTCTTACTTTGCCGATAAGGAAACCCACTGTCACCGTCTGTCCGGTTTTCAACATCTTGGAGATGTTGTACGATGCAGTTCCAAGTTTCTCGTCCATCACGTAATTGGCATCCATTAAAATAATCTGATTGGGTACAGCACCAACCAAGAAGCATCAGGTGTCAGCTTCCACATAACATTGACCTAACTGGGAGTTCAACTGATTTGACTTAACATGAATGGTGCTGAAAAGTGTTGAACTGACACTGTTCTATCCCTCACCTCGAGAACATTCTCCTGGTTTGGATCCAGTATGAAGTTGAAGGTCTCGTTCCATTCTGGGTTGATGTTGTTATCTATGTGCCGCGTTCGTTTTCTGCTCTCAGGGGAGGTGGGGATGAACAACTCCACATAGGGATCTGGAGTGTCCACTGTAGACAAAAACAAACAAATGTTTGTTACATAAAGTACATACACTACCGTTCAAAAGTTTGGGGTCACTTAGAAATGTACTGCTTTCAATGAAAACATACAGTATCTTACAAAAGTGAGCACACCCCTCACATTTTTGTAAACATTTGATTATACCTTTTCATGTGACAACACTGAAGAAATGACACTTTGCTACAATGTAAAGTAGCGAGTGTACAGCTTGTATAACAGTGTAAAGTTGCTGTCCCCTCAAAATAACACAACACACAGCCATTAATGTCTAAACCGCTGGCAACAAAAGTGAGTACACCCCTAAGTGAAAATGTCCAAATTGGGCCCAAAGTTCCAATATTTTCTGTGGCCACCATTATTTTCCAGCACTGACTTAACCCTCTTGGGAATGGAGTTCACCAGAGCTTCACAGGATGCCACTGGAGTCCTCTTCCACTCCTCCATGACGACATCACGGAGCTGGTGGATATTAGAGACCTTGCACTCTTCCACCTTCCGTTTGAGGATTCCCCACAGATGCTGAATAGGGTTTAGGTCTGGAGACATGCTTGGCCAGTCCATCACCTTTACCCTCAGCTTCTTCAGCAAGGCAGTGGTCATCTTGGAGGTGTGTTTGGGGTCGTTATGTTGGAATACTGA
>JACXGI010006620.1:13628-41285 GCA_016801175.1 Esox masquinongy
AGCTCCCCAGTGCCGGCAGCACTCATGCAGCCCCAGACCATGACACTCCCACCACCATGCTTGACTGTAGGCAAGACACACTTGTCTTTGTACTCCTCACCTGGTTGCCGCCACACACGCTTGACACCATCTGAACCAAATAAGTTTATCTTGGTCTCATCAGACCACAGGACATGGTTCCAGTAATCCATGTCTTTAGGCTGCTTGTCTTCAGCAAACTGTTTGCGGGCTTTCTTGTGCATCATCTTTAGTAGAGGCTTCCTTCTCGGATGACAGCCATGCAGACCAATTTGATGTAGAGTGCGGCGTATGGTCTGAGCACTGACAGGCTGAGCCCCCACCCCTTCAACCTCTGCAGCAATGCTGGCAGTACTCATACGTCTATTTCCCAAAGACAACCTCTGGATATGACGCTGAGCACGTGTACTCAACTTCTTTGGTCGACCATGGCGAGGCCTGTTATGAGTGGAACCTGTCCTGTTAAACCGCTGTATGGTCTTGGCCACCGTGCTGCAGCTCAGTTTCAGGGTCTTGGCAATGTTTTTATAGCCTAGGCCATCTTTATGTAGAGCAACAATTCTTTTTTTCAGATCCTCAGAGAGGTCTGTGCCATGAAGTGCCATGACCAGTATGAGGGAGTGTGAGAGCGATAACACCAAATTTAACACACCTGCTCCCCATTCACACCTGAGACCTTGTAACACTAAAGTGTCACATGACACCGAGGAGGGAAAATGGCTAATTGGGCCCAATTTGGACATTTTCACTTAGGGGTGTACTCACTTTTGTTGCCAGCGGTTTAGACATTAATGGCTGTATGTTGTGTTATTTTGAGGGGACTGCAAATTTACACTGTTATACAAGCTGTACAGTCACTACTTTACATTGTAGCAAAGTGTCATTTCCTCAGTGTTGTCACATGAAGATATAATCAAATATTTGCAAAAATGTGAAGGGTGTACTCACTTCTGTGAGATACTGTTCATGAAATGAGACTGAATTGGAAATATAGCAAAATGATTAGAAAATAGTCATTGACAAGGTTAGAAATAATGTTTTTTAATTGAAATAATAACTGTGTTCTTTTGTTGAAGAATTATCCATTTGCAGCAATTACAACCTTGCAAACCTTTGGCATTCTAGTCGTCAATTTGTTGAGGGAATCTGAAGAGATTTCACCCCATGCTTCCTGAAACTCTTCCGACAAGCTGGATTGGCTTGATGGGCAATTCCTACGTACCATACGGTCAAGCTGCTCCCACAACAGCTCAGTAGGGCTGAGATCCGGTGACTGTGCTGGCCACTCCATTATAGACAAAATACCAGCTGACTGCTTCTTTCCTAAATAGTTCTTGCATAGTTTGGAGCTGCGATTTGGATCATTGTCCTGTTGTAGGAGGAAATTGGCTTCAATCAAGTGCCGTCCACAGAGTATGGCATGGCGTCGCAAAATAGAGTGATAGCCTTCATTCTTCAAAATCCCTTTTTCCCTGTACAAATCTCCCACTTAACCCCGACCAAAGCATCCCCAGACCATCAAATTGTCTCCACCATTTTTGACAGATGGCCTCAAGCACTCCTCCAGCATCTTTTCATTTGGTCTGCATCTCACAAAATTGTTCTTCTTTGTGATCCAAACACCTCCAACTTTTTTGATTTGTCTGTCCATAACACTTTTTTCCACTCTTCCTCTGTCCAGTGTCTGTGTCCTTTTGTCCATCTTAATCTTTTTAGTTTTATTGGCCAGTCATGAGACATGGCTTTTTTTGGAGTCACCTCTTCACTGTTGACATTGAGACTGGTGTTGGGCGGGTACTATTTACTGAAGCTGCCAGCTGAGGACCTGTGATGGCGTCTGTTTCTCAAACTAAACACTAATGTATTAATTCTCCTGCACAGTTGTGCATCGGGGCCTCCCATGCCTCCTTCTATTATGGTTAGAGACAGTTTGCGCTGTTCTGTGAAGGGATTAGTACATGGCGCTGAACAAGCTTTTCAGTTTCTTGGCAATTTCTCACATGGAATAGCCTTCATTTCTCAGAACAAGTATAGACTTACGAGTTTCAAAAGAAAGTTCTTTGTTTCTGGCCATTTTGAGCCTGTAATAGAATCCACAACTGCTGATGCTCCAGATAATCAACTAGTCTAAATAAGGCAAATTTTATTGCTTATTTAATCAGCACAACAGTTTTCAGCGGTGCTAACATAATCGCAAAAGGGTTTTCTAATGATCAATTAGCATTTCAAAAAGATAAACTTGGATTAGCAAACGCATCGTGCCATTGGAACATAGGAGAGATGGTTGCTGATAATGGTTCTCTGTACGCCTAGGTAGATAGTCCATTAAAAATCAGACAATGTTTACACTGAATTTCTGATCAATTTGATGTCATTTTAATGGACAAAAGGTTAGCTTTTCTTTCGAAATCAAGGAAATTTGTTAGTGACCCCAAACTTTTGAATGGTACGTTTGTGTACATAGAAGTGTAAACCTTGTCATACAATTTAAATAGAATAGAAATGGAAATGGAAATCATAAATGTGGAAATGAGGAAAGAATTGTGTAACACAACTACACAGGTTAAAGTCTCAAAACTGTAAGTGTCCTGGATAAATGATGGCAATTCTAGCAAATTCTAAATAATTAGGTTAAAGGCAGGAGATCCTCCTTAACTAGGTTATTCATATATCTTTGGTAAGTTGAGGTGCCTACTGGATATAAATTGCCACTCAACAGGGTTTGAGAACAACAAAACAGAACATTCTGCTTCCTTTACCATTAATGTTGAAGACCATATACTTGTCTGAGGATGTCAGAAACAAATCCTCAAACATAGACATTCCCAAGGTTACATTTCCTGCAGCCTTGGAATTTGGCTGTTACCACAGTCTGCAGTATTATCAAACTTGTGGCCAATGGAATTGTGGTTAGGAAGATACTCTGATGTTATCGAAAGTTGGTTAAAAAAAGCATCCCTCAAACACTGCAGAACCGGTGTAGTTTGCAGCGGAAATGTGGGCCAAGTCACCAGTAGAGAAGGCCAGACCAGGAGGTTTACTGATGATTCCAAGAACCACTTTAAATGCAATTATCTTTGCCAAAGTATG
This sequence comes from Esox masquinongy, assembly GCA_016801175.1. Classification (NCBI taxonomy): domain Eukaryota; kingdom Metazoa; phylum Chordata; class Actinopteri; order Esociformes; family Esocidae; genus Esox; species Esox masquinongy. The sequence goes on from JACXGI010006620.1 coordinate 16,737, forward strand.
TGTAACCAAATATTAGGTGTTGGGTACCAATACTTTCATCCATGCCATTTAGGTTTATTTTCTGGATTAGAAGAATAACCTTCAGTTTCAGCAGGACACATTTTCTCCAATTTGGAGATACATTACCGACAATGTGTGGAAACTAAAATTCATTCTCATGAAAAATGATTGCCCACAACAGTACATTTGAAATAAGCACTTAACAACATTGTTATAAAAAAGTCAGAAGAGCAAGTTAACAAATATTCTCGTCATGAGTATTTGGCAGGATTCAATTCCACACAACATACATTCTGCTTTAATATATAAGAATACCACCACTCTTTAATGTGTTTCATGTTGGAGGATGTGAGATTGATAACATGTCAACATGGAAAATAACAAGTGTTGTCAGACTCACACAAGTCACCTAGCGCTCCCTTAGTGACATTGCTAGCTCGCGTCACCGTCACTCTGAATTTGTGAGAGAACTGCTGCTCCACCTGCACACAAACATAAAGACAAACACAGCCTGAGTCCATTCACACTTCTGAAGACATGTTCAAATCTATCACATTTGAACTACAACATCTGCCTAGAACTACTTAGAGACAGAGTTTATAGTTTCAACAGTGGGGCTTACTATACAAGCCAACAACACGTCTTTGGAGTTCTAAGTAAAACATGCAGTATTTTAAACACCAAAGACTGTGAACGCAATGTGTATACTTACAATAATGTACTGGTAGGGATCAATGGAAGACATGTTTGGCTAATGGAAGAGTTGGTGCAAGCCTCTCTCCAGTCTCCAGATATGTCCTTGCACTCACAAAGATCCTCCACGGATTGTGGGTAGCATCAATAGACTAGAGACACACGGATCATCATCCTGTTTAGGCATGGTTTGTAAATAAAGCTATAACATATGGTAAGTTCTGGCAGACGAAGCGAAACGATAGCTTTTACAGAAGTCCAAAAATATATTGCTGGTGCTTGACAGTGCTACTACTATAATGCAAATACTAATAGAGTGCCCTGAAATAACTTTAACTGCTTAACAGCTATAGCATTGAGTGGAGGACCGGGGAGATGGGAAGTGTGCTAAAGCCACAGGACTGAGATAGGCCTCTGTGTGTGCGTGAGAATGAGAGAGTGTGTGAAGTGTAATTCACAGTGAAGTGAAAGATGCGAACACAGTCTCATAACTGTGTGTGTGTTTGTGTACTCTATTACTATAAATGACAAGCTCAATGGTGCTCTAATGCTCTCCTTAGTCATTCAACAAAGCGTAGCATTTCTGTGCACGTAGTGGTGTGTGTTTGCAGTGCCGGTCACGTAGTTGGACAGTTGATCCAAGTCCTGAAAGAGCTAGTGATGGCTACGGCATGGCGACCTTCATGTGCACTGTTTCTGAATGAACCAAAAGCAACAAGAGCTGAGTAGGTCGGACAGCAACACAGACCCAGAAAGAGCTTGACATTTTGCCATTACTGAGTGGGCGTCTGGTTTTACAGCTGCCAGGGAAATTAAGGAAAGCCATGCCAATGTGCTTAATAATTGGAAACATTGTTATTGGATAAATGGAATCAAATAAGAATAATGGTTATTCAACTGTCATTGACATTCATATAAATGTCAAGTCCCAGTGCAGTATTAATAATTCATAGTTTAAAATTTCTAATATATCAGTGTGAGGTAACTCCAAAACAACTTTTCATTCACATCCCTAAGCCTCCTTTAGCAGGTAAAATGTGTCTAATTATGCTGGCTTAACAATCAGATATAAATGTACATATAGACAATAACATGGTGAAAAGTCATTGACCTATTATAGTAAGACCACATTTACAAATCCCACCTGAACAGGCTGAAATTCAATGTGCTAATATAATTCCAAATTTATATGCACTGACAAGTTAATTTAACATTATTAAGAGAAAACAAACACTTTTGAAATGGCACGATACAGCAATGTAATAAAAATAGTAGGCCTACTTCAGTTGATAACAGTGTTAGGCCTGTAACAATGGTTGATATAATTATAAAGGATAACGTAACTATAAAGGATAACACATTTCTATTTGAAATAAATTTTAGTTTTTATTTAATAAAACCAAATGGTTCAAGAACTTATATAGTAAAATGTTGTAGAGACTTGTTAAAATAATAACTGTCTGTTACCTTTGCGATGAATAATGTTATAATTTGACCTGATCCCCAAATAACATACAGTATTTGATGCACATACAATGAGGGAAAAAATTATTTGATCCCCTGCTGATTTTGTATGTTTGCCCACTGACAAAGAAATGATCAGTCTATAATGTTAATGGTAGGTTTATTTGAACAGTGAGAGACAGAATAACAACAAAAAAATCCAGAAAAACGCATGTCAAAAACGTTATAAATTGATTTGCATTTTAATGAGTGAAATAAGTATTTCACCCTCTCTCAATCAGAAAGATTTCTGGCTCCCAGGTGTCTTTTATACAGGTAACGAGCTGAGATTAGGAGCACACTTAAAGGAAGTGCTCCTAATCTCAGTTTGTTACCTGTATAAAAGACACCTGTCCACAGAAGCAATCAATCATATTCCAAACTCTCCACCATGGCCAAGACCAAAGAGCTGTCCAAGGATGTCAGGGACAAGATTGTAGACCTACACAAGGCTGGAATGGGCTACAAGACCATCGCCAAGCAGCTTGGTGAGAAGGTGACAACAGTTGGTGAGATTATTCGCAAATGGAAGAAACACAAAAGAACTGTCAATCTCCCTCGGCCTGGGGCTCCATGCAAGATCTCACCTCGTGGAGTTGCAATGATCATGAGAACGGTGAGGAATTAGCCCAGAACTACACGGGAGGATCTTGTCAATGATCTCAAGGCAGCAGGGACCATAGTCACCAAGAAAACAATTGGTAACACACTACGCCGTGAAGGACTGAAATCCTGCAGCGCCCGCAAGGTCCCCCTGTTCAAGAAAGCACATGTACAGGCCCGTCTGAAGTTTGCCAATGAACATCTGAATGATTCGGAGGAGAACTGGGTGAAAGTGTTGTGGTCAGATAAGACCAAAATCGAGCTCTTTGGCATCAACTCAACTCGCCGTGTTTGGAGGAGGAGGAATGCTGCCTATGACCTCAAGAACACCATCCCACCGTCAAACATGGAGGTGGAACCATTATGCTTTAGGGGAGTTTTTCTGCTAAGGGGACAGGACAACTTCACCGCATCAAAGGGACAATGGACGGGGCGATGTACTGTCAAATCTTGGGTGAGAACCTCCTTCCCTCAGCCAGGGCATTGAAAATGGGTCGTGGATGGGTATTCCATCATGACAATGACAAAACACATGGCAAAGGCAACAAAGGAGTGGCTCAAGAAGAAGCACATTAAGGTCCTGGAGTGGCCTAGCCAGTCTCCAGACCTTAATCCCACAGAAAATCTGTAGAGGGAGCTGAAGGTTCGAGTTGCCTAACGTTAGCCTCGAAACCTTAATGACTTGGAGAAAATCTGCAAAGAGGAGTGGGACAAAATCCCTCCTGAGATGTGTGCAAACCTGGTGGCCAACTACAAGAAACGTCTGACCTCTGTGATTGCCAATAAGGGTTTTGCCACCAAGTACTAAGTCATGTTTTGCAGAGGGGTCGAATACTTGTTTCACTCATTAAAATGCAAATCAATTTATAACATTTTTGACATGCGTTTTTCTGGATGTTTTTGTTGTTATTCTGTCTCTCACTGTTCAAATAAACCTACCATTAAAATTATAGACTGATCATTTCTTTGTCAGTGGGCAAACGTACAAAATCAGCAGGGGATCAAATCATTTTTTCCCTCACTGTACAGTTTTTTTTTATTTGTTCTTAAATGTAGCCTGGCCTTTTTGTTCTGATTGTTTTCACCTCTCTTGTTTGCCCCCTCGTTATGTTCCTATTTAAGTTCCACCTACCCTAGTGTGTTTTGTCAGTCATTGTTGGATGTTACGGTAGTTGTGTTTAAAGCTTTATGGCACTTTCAGTCATTGGAATTAAAGAGCCTTTTGCTTCTACACCTCTGTGCCAGTGTCCTGCTACTTAACCTACTGAAATCATGACACATTTACATTTTAGTCAGTTAGTTGCTATGACTTCTTGTTTGTGCATTCTTCTTAAGATAGCAAGGTGGGACAACCAAACCCCTCTGTGGTAATAAGTACACCCAATGAAGTAACTATCATCAACGCCAGCACTGGAAGTACGAGAAAGTAAATAAAAATAAAGAACCCTTACCCCTAAACTTAATGGCAGTAACTTCACTTTTAGGCCTTAAATTAACACAGCCCTAGCGTCTACACATTAACCATAAACCTACCCAAAATGCCTAAACCTAAATGTAACACCAATTTTAAAACAATGCCCAATTGTATGTTTGGCCCTAAACCTAGCCCCTAAGCCAGAAATTGTCAGTCACAAACCTTGTGCAGAGCAATTTTTCTAGATAAAGCATTGAAAGTTGAGGAGCACAGTGGCCACCATCATTGTGAATTGGAAGACGTTTTGAAAAACCAAGTCTCTTCCAAGAACTGTCCGTCTGGACAAATTAAGCAGCGTTTAGAATTGTTTTGCAACGCAGTCTCACCAAAAAGTTGTTCCGTCATGTAATATTCAGCAAATTACAATTTAGTCGACAAAAACATTATATAACAACACCATTACCCATCAAATTCTAATCAAAAGACTCAACATCCTCGGATTCTCAAAAAATATTTTGAGTAAAATCAAAGGGTCTGCTGCCTAAACCTCCAGCTGTGACAATGGGTTGGATTCTTGGGCTGACCTTGTTCTCTGTATAAATCAACAAATTTGCACTTGATGCTGGTGATTCCCTTATCCATCTTTATGCAGACAACACAGTTTCGTATACATTGGGTCTCATGTTGAACTCTGTGCTGACCACCCTTCAAAAGAACTTCAAAAGGATACAACTCATTGCAAAGAATTTATACTTTTTGTTGAAAAATATGCAGACATGCTAATCACGCTTTTGTTACTTCAAGATTAGACAATTGCAATGCTCTTCTTTTGGGCTAACCTGATAAGACACTATATAAAGTCAGATTAATGCTAAATGTTGCTGTTAGAATTTTGACAAGAACCTAAAAAAGTGATCACATAAATCCAGTGATCACACATGATTAATGTAAGAGGCCTCAGTCTGAATCTTTTAGTCTTTACAGAAGACTCATCTCTTCAGTTAATCATTGACCCCTACTGTAGTCTGAGGTTTAAACATTCCACTGGAAGGATTGCCCTCTAGCCCAAAACCAGGGGAAGGCCGCCTCCTAGCTACTACATCACCCCCCCCAACCCTTTGGACAGGGCCACAGCGTCTAAAGCCTGTGCACAGCCCGTCTGTATTTATTGATCCTCTGGTCATCTGAGCATGCAAAAATATTAATGTGGACAAAAATGGTGTGATCTTATAATCTTGTAACTCTTATGGTGTGATCTTATAATCTTGTGACTCTTATAAGTGTGACTCTTATAATCTTTTCTCAGCACAACCAAAAGAGGACTGACCACCCCTCATAGACTGGCTCGTCTCTAGATTTCTTCACATGTTCTGACCCTAATAGGGACATTTTCCTAGCCACTCTGCATCAATTCCTTGTTGTTGCTTCCTCTTTGGGGTTTTATGCTGGGTATCTGAATAAGCACTTTATGTTATGTCATAAAAACATACATAGAGTCTTACATTAGCTGGAAAAGATATACGTTAACCATTCAACATTTGTATTAATGGGTAAATGTATTATATTAAAGGGGAAGTTCAGCTATGTTCACATGTGGCCGTATGTTCACTCTTTCTGTGCTTTGTTTATTAACACTCCAAACACACACATACATCAAAATCTAATTCTGGATAATGTCTCTGAACAACATTTTGGGTTGGAATTCCACAACCAAAATTCCATATTTGTTCTGTTTGTTGTTGTTATAAACATTGTCTTTCAAACAAGGATTTGTGGCACAGCGGAGTAAAACATCTTATAAAGACACATTTTATAATACACTGTAGACATCAGCAGCACCAGTGATATGACAATTTTATCTGCAACCAAACAGCTCAGTTAAAAACAAGGCTGCATTTAAAGATGTATGAAGTAAAATACACTTAACATTCCAAATATCTGTAATAGGTCTAATTTTATGAATTCCATAAATTCAAGACAGTCCATCACGTTTTAAACAACCTTTTAAAACAAACGTTGCCTATTCCTTTTTTATTGTAGAAAAACAATTATATTTTTTAAGTCAAGTTATGATTGAATAATTATCTAATGAAGTAGTTCTCTTTGGCAAAGGTATTGTACTTGACTTCCACGTAAAGATCTGCCAAAACCCACGAAACACCACTGCGCAAGGCAGTCACAGTTGAATTTGTAGGGCCTATGTCATTGCCATCTTACAGGGCGTAAAGTGTTTCTATTGTAACATGAAGCGATGAGGAATAACAGTGTCTACATACCTTGAGTGGAGTAGTAGCAGTATCAACTCATAATTCTTGAAAATATGTCATTCCACGTAGAGGTCTGGTTCCACTGTATGCGATGAGTAGAAGGAGGTGCTAAACGTAGTCGCTCCGAACGTAATCCACATTCAGCGGTAATTTAGGAAGTCTGAACCTTTGGGGGGTGGGACACATCGAAACGTCAAACGTGGCGCAATTGTTAACATTGTACTTATCTGACCTTAAATAAGTCCTATGATGTTAGACTATGCAATACGAATCGAAGAAATTTCCAGTTACCCAATGAACCAACCTCCAGATGTTTCAAATCCTTCATCAAATGACACTCGTAGATACGCAATCAGTTCCACAAGCGCGCCGCTGCTTTCGTTCTGGTTGCTGTAGCACTTTGGTATGGTAACTTAAAACTTTCAAAATAAAAGCCTGCATTTCCAAAGAATATGCTGTGTTTATAATTCATAAGCTACTGCAATTAATCAATGTCCTTTTTGTAGTGGTTATATCCAGTACAAGAAGGATTTTTGAAAACAATGAAAAAACATGTATAAGATAAAGACTATGGTCTTAAAAATAATAACTGTATGACCTATATCGAAAATAACAAATAATAAAGTTTTTTTTGCCGGACCTGAATGAGTGTGTGAGTGATGTTAAATAGCGTAGTGGTTAGAGACGCGGACTACCACGTGGTCAACTGGGGTTGGAGCCGTGCCACGGACAAAACAAATTAGGCATTCGGATTTGTTCAGGATAGACCACATTATTGCAAGCCTAAAGCAGGGTTTGAATTACGGGGGGTTGGGGGGTTTGATTCCCCCTGGTTCCTTTTCTTGTTTTTGTTTGGTTGAAACAAGGCAATTCAGTAAAATAACATCTGCACTAACAGTGTACTTGCTTTAATGTGGCTGTGGCCCAAATATCCAGCAGCACTTCATACTCTGCTCATTCCATTATTCTCGTGAAATACACCCGTCATTGATGACTGTAGAAAAAATGGATCAGATAGGGTGACTAGTCTGGCTATCAAAAAGCAGACTCCATCCATTTCACTGTCTTATTCATTCACATAATTCAAAAACCTTTCTCCCCTCCCCCCTCTTCTTTTTTGTCCCCACACTTTTCTCACATTCTTCTAATGTCTCTCCTACTTCCGCTCATCTCATCACTTCAGACTCCATCCATTCCATTTTCCTGTTCTTCCAGAAATACAGAAACTCAGCTTGACGACTGGGTGTGGTAAGATAAAGGGTTTGCCCTCACATATACATTGTATTCCATTGGGGCCAAATGAAATGTGCTGAGTAAAAGAGAATTACTCGCCATGAAATTATATCATATTCAATCTAAAACATTATCAATTCCAAACCCACTTTTGCCTCAGCACAAATAACACCTTTCTTCTTCTCTTTTGGTTAGATAGCTTACTGAATAATGTACAGCCCTTTTAGATGAGACATGTAGTAAGGCTATTTTCACATCCAATTGTGAATTTTATGTAGCCTACAGGATACTACATTGCACTGAACTGAGTCGTTGGGTTTCTAGCAGCGGAACTGTTATTTTTAATGGAAAAATGCAGCAGACAGAATTAAATCCATATTACTTGGAGTACAGTAACCTAGCAGGGGGTGCCCAAAAACAAAAGACGATGCAACCTCTTCCAGGCAACCTCTTTCTACTACTGTTTAGAAATGCATAGTCTGTAGTGCATGCCGTAGTGGACGCAACTGTCTTGATCACACCGAGTGCAATGTTATGTGTATAGGGGTTGTTTGTTGATTCTATAGAAAAAGTCAGAGGCAGTTATAGCATGGACATCTCCAGTGAAGGCAATGAGCCATTTAAACATACTGTATTTAAGGAGCCAGCTCTTCCTACTTCGATAGGTGAAAGTGACAAATTCAGTGACGGATTCAATAATGACAGATTTCACAATGACTGCAAACATGAAATAAATAATTTGTGAAATTGTGAAAAATTGTGAAATAAATCATTAAATGTAGAAATACACAATTAAATGTTACATGTTTTCTGTTCATATTTTTATTCATCATTTAAATTATATATTTGCCTTTTTATTTAATTACTTCATGGTGTATATATTTATTTAATAAAGTCCCTAAAATTCCTCCATATCTATGGACTCTAACTACTGAATTTGGGAAATAACGTCTGCCTCAATATAAACAAATATTTTTCCCCAGACGGTCCCACTACAATGACTTATATTAAATTTCCCGACCGGTGGCAGCACTGAGCTCGTTCAATACTGAAAGGTTCCTGTAGTAGACAGACTGCCTTCAAAGCCAATCTATGAATGATTCTTGGCGGAAGGCGACAGTTGTACTGTTCAGAGGGTGATAAGAGAAATAGCAGACCTATAATTCGGGAACTGTGAGTGTCTAGCGTAGGCGCTGTGTATATTTCAATGTAATAATAAAGCAGTGTCTATCAATTACCTTAACTAGCCAACTCAATTACTACTTGTTTTACTTTTTGCACCACGATGCACATTTTTTCTATTACTTTTATCTCGTTTTCCCAAATTAACTTGGCAATACCCATTAGTTAATTAAGGCCCTGCTATCGCTGCAATCCCAGCCGACAGTCGATTTCTACATACACACAACATAACATAGATGTCTGAAGTATAGATGGCATGCTTACAGCAGAGAACTGTCCGCCAGAGAAGTGCCGCATGCCTCAACCGCAGACCTTATGCATCCACGCCAGCACGAAACACCAAATCTGACTTCTTTCTCTGCGCGGGATCATCTGAGACAAGCCACACGCCGGCAGCTGCTGATGAACTTGAAAACTTTCTGCACCTACTGTCAGAAATCGTCTCAGGGAGTCTTATGTGTGCTTGTTGTAACTCCGTACAATCGTTGAACTTCAGAGTAAATATATTTTGTGCGCTAGTAATATAATACATCACTACCTGCGCTCAGGCGTCATAACAGAAACAAGGTCAGTGAGACGAAGGCGCCAAGCGAGCTGACTATATCAGTCCTTCCTCTCTCTCCACCCACTCTGCTATAAAAACGTTAACCGTGGTCGTTCACAACCTCAGTTGTCCTTCAACCGAAACGAAAAATAGAGACGGTATATCGGTAAAAGTCATTGGAATGAACAGAAGCACTGCGACGCTTTTATTTTTGTCTTTGGGCATAATATTTGTCTGCGAAGGAGGTAAAAAAATTAGTAATAACGAAACTGTGGTGCAGAGTGAATGCGTTTGTCTTGAGTGATGTTTGCAATGTGTTAAGAAACTTATTTAATTGAGGCCTAATTCATTTTGTCAGGTATCAGAGCACAGTCATTTATTTATGTTATGTCAATTTATTAGCCACAAACTAATCTAAACAAAAACGTATTTATGTAGGCAACCCTTGCTGCTCTCAGCCATGCCAAAACCGCGGCGTGTGTACGGCTATAGACGCCAACAGCTACGAGTGCGACTGTACACGTACTGGATTCTATGGCCACAACTGCACACAACGTAAGTTAAGTCTTATGTAAAACAAAACATAATGGGCTATATGTTTTTTTCGTATAAAATGGACTACTATGTTGTTTTTTTTATACAGCGGAATTCTTTACGTGGATTAAAATGTCTCTAAAGCCGACCCCCAACACAGTGCATTACCTCCTCACCCACTACAAGGGGCTCTGGAACATCATTAACAGCATTTCATTCCTCAGGGACAGTATCATGAGATATGTTCTGACATGTGAGTTGACTTCAATAGCATCATCGTTTTGATTTGATTTTCTCTTCCCATTTTATACAGTGTGAAAGGCATGAAAGTTTTACTTTGTCAAAACTAGGTTTTTAATAATTAGTGCTTGCTGACTGTTAATTGTTTAATTCATGGTAATAAATTGTGTTCTTCTGTCTCCAGCACGCTCCCATATGATAGACAGCCCTCCAACCTTCAATGCGGACTATGATTATAAAAGCTGGGAAGCTTATTCCAACCTCTCCTACTACACACGCACCCTCCCTCCTCTGCCTAAGGACTGTCCAACCCCTATGGGAGTCGTAGGTGAGTAAGCTCTCCGTCTATCAAAAAATCTGATAAAACAGGTTTTTAACAATAGCTCACCTGACATTCCCCTGCAATGATTGTAGTTTAGCTGGAGTGCTAAAGAATGTTTTATTGATATACATTTCAACACCGAAATTTGTCAATGGTGGATTAGGCGAAACCTTTGACACTGCTCCATAAATGAGGCTTGCTTTTGGGTTAGTGGACATAGTATTAAGTTAGTTCATTGTATTTATATGCTGTCAAACTGCAACATAAAAAAGAAAACAATCAAAGATAAACAAATTACTCGTCCCCTGCAGGTAAGAAGGAGCTGCCTGATGCAAAAGTGCTGGCAGAGAAGCTCCTGCTCAGAAGAATGTTTATCCCCGACCCTCAGGGCACCAGCCTGATGTTTGCTTTCTTTGCCCAACACTTCACTCACCAGTTTTTCAAATCTGACCAGAAGATGGGTCCAGCCTTCACTAAAGCCAAGGGCCATGGGGTTTGTAAACATAACTGCACAACGCTGGATAGCACAGCAACAGCACACATGACAAATAAACCATGGCCATGGAACACCTGGTTTTAAATTACAAATTCGGTTAACAAAAAAAACCCTACTTGCATGTAAGCATATGTGACTCATTTACATGTTTGATTTCCAGGTGGACCTTGGTCACATTTATGGTGAAAACCTTGAGAAGCAACATAAACTGCGACTCTTCAAGGATGGAAAGTTGAAATTTCAGGTGCCGAACTTGTTAAGAATAAATAACGTTGAACATTAATGAACAGATGCTGTTTTGTCATAGCTTCAGCTGACGGTCTCGTGTTTCAACTCTGTAGGTGTTGGAAGGAGAGGTGTACCCCCCGACGGTGGAGCAGGTTGGTGTGGACATGCACTACCCTCCCCATGTTCCAGAGTCTCAACGATTCGCTGTGGGCCATGAGGCTTTTGGCCTGGTTCCTGGTCTCATGATGTATGCTACCATCTGGCTAAGAGAACATAACCGCGTCTGTGATGTCTTGAAGGAGGTCCACCCAGATTGGGATGACGATAGGCTCTTTCAGACATCTCGCCTCATTCTTATTGGTCAGTAGTCTGTATATAGGAATTATATAAATTCAGATCTTGCAGATGAACACCTGTACTGACATTGGTCCTCTTTTACAGTAGTCCTCTGCTTTTTTAACTCACTTTCTATGTATGGATCTTTTTACATTGAGTTCTAATGTTTTTTCAGCTACCAAAAGTTGTCATTCCTCCACTATTGATACACCAAATGTATCAGTAGTATAATGGCCCCATTTAAATTGGGATCATTGATATCCCTCAGTGACATATGTTAAAATTAAATTATTAAGGTTTCTAAATGCTGTATGTTGAAAAAGGGATTTGGTTCCAGCGGGACAAAATGTAGCAGACTATATCAATAAATAATATAACAAAACAACAGCAAAATTAATTGTCCCTCCCTTTGCTCCTTGCTGTAGGTGAAACAATCAAAATTGTGATTGAGGATTATGTACAGCACCTGAGTGGTTACCACTTCAAGCTTAAGTTCGACCCGGAGCTTCTCTTCAAAGAGCGTTTCCAGTATCAGAACCGCATTTCCTCAGAGTTTAACACCCTTTACCACTGGCACCCTCTGATGCCTGATGCATTCCACATCCAGGAGCGGGTCTACTCCTACCCTCAGTTTGTCTTCAACACCTCTGTAGTCACCACACATGGTATCGCCAATCTGGTGGAATCCTTTACCAAGCAGATAGCTGGACGGGTAAGTGTGTCTCTTTCTGCTTAGGAATTAAGTTATATGCTTTGGGCTCAGAATTAATTAGAAAACCAATAAGGGGTGGTTCAGAATTAGGAATTTAAGTGAGGCTGAAAAATGTATGAATGACAATGGCATGGTTGCATTTTATGCTGTTGATCTTAAGCAAACTGGATTCATGTATTTTTAGTTTAGTGTGCACTCTGAGGGTAATGTCAGTAATAAGAATTTAAGGGAAACTCATTGTTTGAGCCTGGTCAATTTACCTCATCACTCTTCCCCTCTCAGGTTGCCGGAGGTCGTAATGTCCCTGCTGCTGTGCTGATGGTGGCTCTGAAATCCATTGAGAACAGCAGACAGATGCGCTACCAGTCCCTTAATGCCTACAGGAAACGCTTCTCCATGAAACCGTACACCTCCTTTGAAGAACTCACAGGTGAGCGTAGCACCATTCACATCACAGCAATAAAATGAACACAGATTATCCTGCAAATTGGTATTGTATACAATTGTAATAATGTGATCATTTAGTGTAATCCACTTTTAACTGAACTATCGGTAGAATATGTGACATTCTGTGGTATACTGTTTTCAATTAAGCACTGTAAAGAATGGATGGAGGGTCATTTTAGTAATAAAATTAGCTTGGGCAGATGGAGCCTGATGTTATCTTATATTTGAGCAATACTGAGCTCCGTTTTAGTCCTACAGTAAGGCAAACAGATGTGCACTTTAGTTGCAAATCATGTAAGCATTTAGTGATGGCGGAAAGCCGGGTGTAAACAGACAGATGGGTGCCTGGGCTGGTCTAGAGGCTCTACTGCCTCACACAGACCTGCTGTATTCCTCTCAAAAAGCTGATACTTTACTTGTATGTGATGTTGAATGAATGTCAAGGAGTTTTAGATTTGATCTGTTCACCATGTGTATTTTAGTCCATTAAACGTAATCTCATAATCCTTATGGAACAGCTCACAAACTTGAATCATCCTCACCAACACTTGTTCTGTAAACTAAACAGACAGCAATACCCAGGTCAGATGATCATTACCTAATCAGTGTGTTGTCATAAGAATATCCACATCAGCTGAGAGAGAAGCCAGCTTGTGTTGGGTACCTAAAATAATTTCCCTTTCCTTTAACAGGCGGACTGAATAACTAGTGCAACATCTTTCTATGTTTCTCAGGGGAAAAGGAGATGGCTGCAGAGTTGGAGGAGATGTATGGGCATGTGGATGCTGTGGAGCTCTACCCAGGTTTGCTGGTGGAGAAGCCCAGAACCAATGGCATATTTGGGGAGACCATGGTAGAGATGGGTGCCCCCTACTCCCTTAAAGGCCTGATGGGAAATCCTATTTGCTCGCCAGAGTACTGGAAGCCCAGCACCTTTGGTGGAAGTGTCGGCTTTAACATCGTCAACACCGCATCCCTACAGAGGCTGGTGTGCAACAACGTCAAGGGTCCCTGCCCTGTAGCATCCTTTCATGTGCGCAGTGTAAAGGACAGTGGCTCTAATACCATCAATTCCAGTACGGCACATTCTGGGAATAATGATGTCAACCCCACTGTACTTCTGAATGAAAGAAGCACTGAGCTCTGATAAGACATCAGCTGAAATTATTTCTGGAATTCAAAATAGTTTTGCACAGGGGAGGGAAAAATCAATAGGTCAATATCCCAGCCAATCACAACACAAACAGTTAGGTTTTACTGTGAAACACCATTCCACTATTAATGAAGATAGACATTTTCTGAAATTGCAACTCAAAAAGTCTGTGTGGCACCTTTAAATGTATACAGTTTTTATTTATATTTATTTAATATTTATTTTATTTATTTTATGCTGGAAATGTTATTGAGATTTTTAAAAAAAAGTTTTAGACTGCCTTTGTTTTGACTTTTTTATTGAAAGACCAGACTGGTGTTTTTTTTTTTTTTTTGTAAGTGCTTATTTAATATGCAATCTTTTTATCAACCTCAGAAAAGTCGCCTTGTTATAAACTTTGACAACCAATACTTGAATTTAACAGGTTTAGTTGAAAACCTGACTTTGTTACATTCTCTTATAATTGCAAGCACAAATTACATTACACCTAACTGTACACAGGCTTTTCCACAGGTCAAAAAAAATATAGCCAGATGGATGAAATACTGTACTTAAAGCTAACAGCCGCAAGTTCTATTGTGAGACTGTAACCTGTAGTACTTGTTGAGTTTTACAATTCAACTGACTTCTTTTGTTTAATAAAACACTGTCTACAAAGATATACTTGACTCCCATCTCTTCAAATTTGCAACATTATACTGTAGCATGTGTTGCTATCCAGGGATTTGCTGCCTCACTCTTTTGAATCATGTAAAGTATTTTTGGTTTAGAAATTTAAATACTCTCTTGTTTCTGTGCAGCTAAATCTTCCTCTCTCTCTTTGTTCTTCCTATCTGCTGCAGGTGTTTCTGTCTGCATAATGTACTGCCACAAAGGGGATTTTTCTGCTATACTGACATAGAAAACTATCGTACAGAGAAAAATTTACCTTTTAGAAATGCATTTTATAAAATGCTATGTCATGAAAGCTATGTGAAATATTCGCTGAATAATTTGTAATTACACACAAATGTTACCTACATGACAGGCTACTCTGGCTGTTTACACCTAATTCAGATCTTTGGCAAAATAGCTGATCTAATTGGTCAACATTTCTGGATCAAAATTGGGCTGCCTGTGTAAATTTAGCCCTTTGAAAAATCAGTGAATCAAAACAATTGACGATTGAATGCAACCAATATTTGCAAAGAGGAAATAGGCTAGCTTTTCAGTAGCAGCAACTTACCGAATTATTAAGATATTGAGTAGATGTCATGCATAACCCATGAGCTCGGGCCAATTACTTCATGAGATGCTCTTGTTCTGTTTGTTGAGCCACAAGTAGTTTGAAGATATAGTTTATAGTTTACATAACTATACAAATATTCTTGTGTAGTACTTTCTATAATATGCGTAGATTAGTTAACTATGAAACAATTAGGACAAATTTAATCAAAATTGTTTTCCACTAAAGAGGTTTTGCAGCTGTATTTTGTCTTCCAGGTTATGTTCTTAAAAACCCGCGTTTGCCAGGAATTACTGAGGCAGAGGTTGAAAGGGCAGTTTTAAAACTGGCTCAGGCTGAGCCAAGAAGACCAACTCAGGGATGGCAGCTGGAGGGAGACCTGAGGAAGAGGAAGGTTAATTTGTAGCCTATATAATGCACAATTGTTGGGTGTTTTTATTTAGGCAATACTTGTTTTTTGATGTTTGGTAAAATTGTACTTTCTGTAAATTAAGTTCATACCTTATTCTTTATCTTGTCTCTTCACTTTATGTTGGCAGTAGATCAAATAAATATCAGTAGTAGATCAGTTAAATGTCGGCAGTAAAGCTATTAAATGTCGGCTAGCTGCAGAGAAGCGGAAAGCATCGTTCCTTTACATCTTGCCGATGAGCAGCCGACGTCTATACTGCATTCTGCCGACACCTCGTGTGTATATTGGGCCGACGTCGGTAAGACATCTGTGTGTTATCTGGGAACTATAGACTAAAGCAATTATAAATGTTTTGCCTACATTTTAAAGCAATTACATCGGCAATAGTGTAAGTGCACTTCAAGATAAAACAAGAAAATTCCTCAAGAAATTATGCTCAGTTCAGGTACAGTCTCTTTGGTTTTCTGTTACTGTCTCGTTAAGAATAAGAGCATTAGTTACCGGTAATGCAACTCCGGTTATATGAGTGGAGCGGAGCCCCCTAGAGGGGCTTTAGCTCCTAGTGGTTTACCCTAGCCGTGTTAGCGACCATACTGAAAACTCATTATGCAAGATGTCTGCCAGTCAGGGCACGCCTGCCCCATATAGGACCTGTGAGCCCAGAGAACGCCCTCCCGAGTTTATTCAGCATAACTCGTGGGACGGAAGAGCCACAGGTCTAGGGGGCTCGGCTCCACTCATATAACCAGAGTTACATTCCCAGTAACTAACGTTATATGTCGTGGAGCTCCGCCCCCTAGAGGGGCTTTAGCTCCTAGTGGTTCATGGCAGAGCGAGCGAGCCAAGGATGTACTCCCTGCCGGACCAACCAGCACGACTCGCAGGGTTCAGTAGAAACTGTCCACTAAAATCCCAAGACGAAACATCCCCGATAGCTGACGAGGTCAGAGAAGG
Organism: Esox masquinongy; assembly: GCA_016801175.1. Lineage (NCBI taxonomy): Eukaryota > Metazoa > Chordata > Actinopteri > Esociformes > Esocidae > Esox > Esox masquinongy. The sequence continues at coordinate 33,235 of JACXGI010006620.1, forward strand.
GATGATCGAATGCGTTAATGATGGAAATCCTCCCCCAGAGCAGGCCTATGAACACATAGGCCACCCCAGGGAGAAGAAGGGATGTTGACTTCAAGCGAAACGTATCCGTTCCACATAAGCACAACAAAAACACTCACGCACCACACATCACAAAATGAGGGGCATGGGAATACAGAAAAATTACAATATGAGGAAAGCACCAAGGAGGAGGCAAAACTGCGCCAAGTATATTGGTGGGCAGAGACAATACCCATGAACCAAGCAGGCTACAGAATTCTATAGTGTAAAGCAAGGATAGAACCAAGGCAAAGCACAAGCTTCCCTAGCAAAATTCAGAGATCTTGGGCAACTGCGCTGAGAACCAAATAAACAAGGTATGAAGGAGACATGTCCAGTAAATAGAAACGGACAAACGCTGAAGGTGACGACCACGACGTGGCGGCGCAAATGTCATCTACCCTGACCCCGTAGAAAAGGGCAGAGGAGGCTGCACGGAGTGTGCACGGAGACCCTCCGGAACGACAGAGCCAGGCGCCCCTTGGCCTACAAACGCCCGTAGGCCAAAGTGATGCAGTCACAAAGCCAGTGGGAGAGACGCTGCTTAGAAAATGGACAACCCACCCGGGAATCCGAATAACAAATAAACAGTCGGGGAGTCTGGTGCGCTCTACGTAAAGAGCGAGAGTGCTTACCGGATACAGACAGTGGAGCCTCTCGTCCTCCTCACGGGCGTGCGGAGGAGGGAAGAAGGCCTGTAAATCGATAGTCCAAGATCGAAAAGAGCTGGTGATAACCTTGGGTACGAAAGGACGGATTAGGTCTCAGCGTAGCGCAGCCTAAGTCCTCTCTGATAACCAGGCAGCCCGGGTGCACCGAGAGCGCGCAGAGATCACGCACTTGCTTAGCAGAGCACAAAGCGATGAGCAAGGCAGTCTAAAGGGAGAGCAACTTAAGAGAACACTGCTGCAAGGGCTCGAATGGAGGCTCACAGAGAGTGCCCAGCACCTTAGCAAGGTCCCATTGAGGAATGCCCAGCCTGGCCACCGGGCGCAGACGGCACGTACCCAAAAGGGAACGGCGGAGGAGAGTGTTTCCAGCAAAGCCCTCATGACACGCAGAGATGGCCGATGCGTATCCACGGATGGTCGAAGGCGACATATCCATATCAAAGAGATACTGCAGAAATGACAGAATCTCCTCCACAGGACAACACGAAGGGTCCGAGGACCTCTGCGCGCACCATGACACAAACATATTCCAGCGAGTGGAATACAATTTGGACGTAGATGCTGCCCTAGCACCCTGGATGGTGCAGACCACCACAGCGGACAGGTCCCATTTAAAGCCTGTCCCGTTCAGGGGCCAAAAACCTGATGCCTTCCTGGCGTAGGGGCTCCAGCACCGTCTCCAAGCATTTGGCTACGTGCACATTCAGATTGCACAGATCCAAGATCGGTCTCACTCCTCCCGTCTTCTTGGGAACCAGGAAGTAATGGGAGTAAAAACCGTCCTGAGATCCTCGGGGACCTCGGAGATCGCTCCTTTGCTCAACAATTCCGTTACCTCCGACAGGAGAGCGATGACATTACCATCTCCACTATTCCAGAGAAGGGAGGGGGAGCTGAGCAAAACTGAATAAGATAACCCAGTCTGATTGTTCGATCAAGACAGGCTGACATAGTACAGTGATGACGCCACTCCCAACAATGCTCTGAGAGAGGAAGAGCATGCAATTGAGGGGCGTTGGTTAGGAAAAGTTCGAATTCCCTCGCTGACCCTACCACCGACAAGCTCGACCGGAGAGGAAGAGACACGGCCCAAGGAGGGCAGATAGAGAAAGGGATGAGGAAAAAAAAAAAAAGAGAAGCTGGACCAGGAGGCAAACTCGGGTCCACGGAACGAGAGCTGAAAGCGCTACGCATTAGGCCATCCCGCTGTACAACAGGAATAGCGCTCTCACTCATAGGAATCTGAGGGAGAGAGGAACCCGGCATTTGCATACGCGGACATTGCACCCTGAGTGGGGACGCGTTGCTAAGGGAACGCCGAGTAGCGCCGGCAGAGATAGGGGGCTCAGTGGGAACAGGTAGCGAGACGGGGGCAAGAGCTGACAATGCTACCTGGCAATTGAGCCTGCCACAGCGAGCGGATTGAGAAGCCACCACGGTTATGTCTGTAACCTCCTGTGAAATTTCAGGATACTCGGCAGCCCGCGAAAGCAGGGAAGAGAGGAGCCCGGCATTTGCATAAGCGAACGTTTCACTGACGGCAAGTGAATGTAAACACGGTCATGCCAGGCCGAACTCTGAGAGCGAACATGCTCGGGACTGGCAGGCAGCGGAATGAAAGACGCCTCTGAACCCACTAGCCGGCGCTTATGTCTATGGGAGGTGGCGGGTAGAGAGGATAGAGTAGTTATACCTATAACTCCCTGAGAAGACTTACTAACCTGAACATAGTTAACATAGCTCTTACACTGAATAGGGAAGGGAACAGAGCGTGCAGCGGCAAAAACATTAAAAGACCTGCAGGCTAAAGGTTAAGCTGGATAAGCTGCTCATTCGCGCCACTGCTCATATCCAATGGGGCAGACACAGAGACAGAGTGCTCGCTGAGTCTCTAATAGCCACCGATGGAGGCAAACTATGGCATGCAAAAGGTACAAGTGATTAACAGGCTCAGACACCGCCTGAGTCTGCACAAAAGCACAACTTACACCCAAGCAATGTTTAGCTTGTTTATTGAAAGGAAAGTCAGTCGGGCTGAATCTGTGACGCCGTCAGACTCGGCCCTTACTCTGCTGAGGGAGGAAGAGACGGGGGCCGTGAGGGCAATGTTGCCGCTCGCAGCCCGCTCCACGCCTAATCAGGATGGTCTGGGTTTCTTAGACGGCCACGGAGTATCCAGTCTAGGGGTGGGTTGCCTGCATCGCACGGGAGGAGGAGCAGGTGCTGCGGCAGTAGGGGGAGGAGGCACCGAGGCAGCAGAAGAGGCGGCAACAGAGACTTGGTGGCGCTGGCGTCGCTTAGCAGAGGAGCCCAGGCGATGAGCAGAGGGTCGTGAGGCCGAATGAGTAGAGCGGCTAGCCAGGGGGAGGTGACGAGATAGCTCCTTCCGTCCCTTGTCGGTCTTCTTGAAAGAAGGTATGGCAGTGTGAACAGTGTCGCCGAATAAGCCCTCCTGGGACAGAAGTGCGTTCAGGAGGGGTGTGCGATCGGCATCGCGTAAGGAGGACAGAGGATGCCACTGCGCGTCCGGCGCAAATCGTCTGAGCCTGGTTAAGGTGGAGGATAGCCTTTAGATTACCCGCTACCTCTTCGACGTCACGTGACGACGGAGTAGGTGAACGGTCTAAAATATGGGAGGCCACCAACGCGAGGAGAGCAACGCTGTTCGCCGCGGCCAGGGCCTGTGATCCCAGGACGTAAACTTTATCCCATAGATGCCCCGTGTAGCGGTCCTTGGTGGATGGCAAGGCAGGCTTCTTCTCCGACCAGCCCCAGGAAGGCAGGAAATGCACGGCCAACTCGGGCTCTAGAGGGGGGATGGCTGAGCTGATGGGAGTCTGCCTACCGTCGACTCTGGTGAAGGTAGCGTAGGATTTCACAGGAGCTCTGGCAGAAGCTGGAGAGGACCAGGAACCCTCAGCGAAGGCTTTAAAACCACGGACCTCAGGCGCTGGAGAGTCCACCGGTTTCACACATTCCACCCAGGAGCCGAAGGACATGTCGGAAGGTTCCTTCGGCGTCGGCAGAGGAGGCAGGGGCAGCTGAATGCGTAGAGCTGCTCTCTCAATCGTGCCGGCAAACTCCACGCGGAGAGGGGGCGGGCGGAGGGAAGCAGCAGAAGAGAGGTCGTCATCTAGTTCTCCCTGGAGAGAGGGAAAAGCGCGAGACCCACCACCACAACCCACATGGGAAGGGAGCGAATCTTTCTGAGTCAAGGAGTCGGGTCCTGCATATGAGCGTCCTCCTCTGACATCTCGTCGTCGTCGCTTCTGGAATTCAAGACGGCGGAGACATCCACTTCCTCTTCGAAAAAGTTTGCCCTCTCCACACGTATAGAGAGGGACAAAGCAGCACAGGAGGAGCAAGCCGTGGGGGTTCGGTGAGACCCTCACAAGCGTGGGCCGGTCCCAGGCAGGAAACACACGAACGGTGAGGTCCCTGATCTGGTGACAGGTCGGCGCAACGGTATGCGGCGGTGAAAAAATGTCTTCATGTTGAGACATCTAACTAAAGAATGCCGACGACTAAAATTCTCAGGCTGAAGAGCAATAGTAATAAGTAATCAGTAGAACTCAGCAAGCGTTTGCTGAATAAAAAGGGAGGGTGTTCTCTGGGCTCATGGGTCCTATATAGGGGCAGGTGTGCCCTGACTGGCTCTCGCATCTTGTATAATGAGTTTTCAGTACGGCCGCTAACGCGGCTAGGTTAAACCACTAGGAGCTAAAGCCCCTCTAGTGGGCGGAGCTCCACGACATATAACTTAGTTTGAGCTTGCACGCTCTCATTCTCCTTTTCTCTCTCTCAAATCATGCATATGAAAAAAACTGCAGTCCGCAGGACTGCAGGAATATCAGTACCACAATAATCTCCTGATCTGGTATTTCAATCTCTCATATTCCTTAAGGACTACTGTGGGAAAGAAAAATAAATTACAGGAATCTCATTAAATTTGGACTACAAAACGTGATCGAAGAGTAATGAAGCCATGTGTTAATCCAACTATAGCAAAGCTACTCTTTGTTACTCAAAATGACGACAACACTACATTCTCTGATTGTTTTTGTTGATATTCACATATCTCACATATATTTTGTTGATATTCACATATTGATAATCACATTTGAAATAAAAAATTATCACAGTTTTTAAACAAAAAAAAAACAGTTATCAAGTTTACTGACCCCATGGCCAACTTAAAAAGCTAACTAATAGGTGATGCTAAAGCTGGCACACCATAGCTAAATATGATTTAAACTTTCCAGATAATCTAATAAAACTAGTTTCCCAAAAACATTCGCTGTAGAATCAGCCATAATTTACAGATTACTTTGTATGGATTGCTTGTATTCTTTTTTTCCAACATTTGCTTTTCTTCAACATCTTCTGCTGAAATCAACAGCTTTCTGCAAAATTCTGAGCAGTTCTTTATTGAAATACCCTACTAACAGCCTCTACTGGGGACCAGACAACGATACAAGACAAAATATAAAGTATTTTCTAAGAGTCATAAAATTAACAGGGTTCTATTTACAATAACGTTACACACTTATTATCTTGGTTAAGTGTGCAACTTAACCATGCAATTTTATTTCTTTATATTGTGACGGTCTTACAACTCCTTGTTCTGCAAATCAACAATCTGTTAGATTTTTGTAGAGCGAATGTCAAAGATAGGAACTCAAGTTCTTTTTGTGTCCTTGTGTATTTCAGAGAGGATGAATGAATGACTCGAGTCGCAATAATAATGAAAACAAAACTTTATTTACAAAAATTTAAATTGTCTCTTTTAAAACAAAAAGAAAATCTCAAAATATTTGTTGTCTTTACAATAATTGTCACATACATCCAATTCCTTGAGACACCAACGTGTCTCATAATCCCGATGACTTTACAGTATACAGCTCCGGAAAAAATGAAGAGACCACTGCACCTTTTTCTTTCATTTCCAAAAAAGTTGAAAAGGATAGTTTTGAGTGAGAAACAGAAGCGTTCAATTTGCAGTGGTCTCTTAATTTTAACCCTTCTGTTCCTAACTCAAAACCGTCCTTTTTGAATTTTTTGGAAAGGAAAGAAAAAGGTGCAGTAGTCTCTTCATTTTTTCCGATGCTGTATATGGTACTATAGATGAGAGCAGCCCATCCGGGTACTTTGCCTTTGCGTCATGCTCCTGCCCCTTTTTGGAGGTAAAGCAGCCCATTTAATTTGACTGTCGGTGAATTCAAAATCCGACGTCTTTGCCAATTCATTCATACAAAATAAGAAAACCATATTACTTTTTAGCTATTAGGAGCACAAACACTATGGCCAGTCAGGCAAACAATTATTTTATGTTGTTGTATAGAGAAAACTCAAGAAATAGGGGTTGAGTGTCCATTCAGTTTTCCCCCATCAAGGTGGGCGAATGACCCAACCCAGTGGCTGGAGGTGTCATCCTGATAGGCTATATACAACTGCCTTATTGAATCTCCAGGTAATGTGTTTATGAGATCTGTCATTTTATTTTGCTGTTTTGGTAGTCTGTCCAATGTGGCGATACTGTAAACTAATTAAATCGCTAACATGTTTAGCAAGCTAACTAGCTAGCACCCTGCTAAGGTAGGCTACAAAGGAATGATGTGTATTGCTACAATAGTTTGCAATGAACAATTACATCTGTTGCTTAATTGAATTTTTGAAGATTAAATTCCCTATAATTTTCTTATCATGGCAATAATGCAGCATTTAGACACACTTTTAATTGGCATTATTATGACGATAATCATGACATAAAATCACTTCAGGGAAGGGAATATTCAGAATGTTCTATGTCCTGCCTTTTCAGTGCAGCATCAACATTAACTTCTTTGACTTTTAACATATACACATTTAGCCTAGCTTATACAATTCTTAAACTTCTCTCCACAGATTGCATTGGGAAAGCAGTGCATGGAAAGGCTATGATTTTCACTTTATAATGGTGTGATTCATGGCTAATCGGGTGCGAGAATTCAATGCCCAGATAAAGCCCAGCCTCCACACCAATAGAGGCTCAAAACTTGGTTTTGAGAAAACATGATTCGAACGAATGTGGGAAGAAATTGTAATCGTAAGAAGTGAACGTGGAAAAAATGTGTTTGAACAAAGACATTTTAAGATCGGACGCTAAAATCCATTTAATGATTTTAGCATACATGCTTGAATCTATTTTTTTTCATACGATTGAATTTAGTTTTTTCATACTATGAAATATTTCAGTTACATTTTTCTTTTCTTACAGTCAATACATTTGAGCTCAATTTGGCTCCATATTGTTCACTCTTAAAGCCCCACACGTTATCTGTGCACTTTATTCAGCTTATCTCAACAACAACAAAAATTAATCGACCAGGTGAGTTGACATACGATTATTTTAATGATATACTAAAATTAATTAAACGAAATGTATCTGATGTAGCATGCATAGGAAACGTGAGAATAGCCAGCTACTAGTCTAAACTCGTCCTGGTAATGTTTTCCGATTACAGTACTACTAGCTGGGCTAGTAAACAAAGCAAACAGCATGTACAGACGGCAGCTCGCCGTCTTTATCCACAGGAAGTTAACTAGTTAACCAAATTGGCCAATTGTTTTTGCCTGGTAATTAGTTACAGCCAGTTACTAACAACAGTATGAGGTTATTCTAGGCAGCTAACTTTGTCCTTGCTGGCAAGCTGACGTTATTAGAAGTTGGTAGTAGTAGCAAAACTTACGAACAATGTCTGCTGTATAGATGTACACTCAGTAACAATAGCCATGTCTGTTCTGTATAGCTAGCCACATTAACACCAATAGGGCAATTACTAACAACAGCGTGAGGTTAGCTAGGTAGCTAGCGTTTTAGCTAACTTAACTTACTTATTTAACAGAATAATTGCCACATCAGCGTCAAAGTTTAGTGCATTTTGCTCCATGAGTTCCATCCATCGTAGATAGGCAGCTGCACCAATGTTCACTCCGAATGGCCTCTATCTGCCTCTCTTTTACCAGATTTGCTTTCTTTTGATCCAAACCGTATTTTCTTAGGTACCGTTACATTCTGAACTTCTTCCATTTTTTTTTTAATAAAATTGGCTAGCGTCTCTCGCTGCTTCATACACAAAATGAGAGTAGCCGCTTCCTTATTTTGTCAAGCCTCACCTCTTTGATACTTCAAATGTACTTCTGCTTTAAAGGGATAGTTCGTCCTAGATTCATATTTGGTTGAAATAACATTTACAAGCTGTTCTTCAAGGCCTATGGTGACATTTTTCAAGGAAGCCATTACTGACCTCTGTCCCAGCCTGGAATATGCATTAATAGCATTGT